>PVKB01001319.1:0-36417 GCA_004027205.1 Ctenodactylus gundi
GGTTTTATAATATATTGGAATCTCCAAGTTTTGTATTTTTTCCTTTAAAAAGTGACATTCAGCTGAGGACGCTGTAGTATCACTCCAAATATTTAAAAAATTTAAAGTATATAAAGTTCTATTTAAAATATTTCATGGAGTATCTACTATACCTGCTATTCCCCCTTTTTGTTTTTGTAATTGTAGTTTTAAATTCTGATTAGCTCATTCAATTATAGCTTGTCCTTCACTGTTAAAAGGAATACCAGTAATGTGTTTACTATTAGAATTATGAAGAAAAGACTGAAATTTTTGTGAAGGATAGCTGGGAGTATTATCAGTTTTTAGTTGCTGTGGCATTCCCATAATAGAGAAACACTGAAGTCAACGTGTGATAGCTGCATCAGCTTTTTCGGAACTAAGGGCTGAAGCCCACTGAAAATGAGAGAATGTATCAGTAGTGTGATGAATATATTTTAGTTTGCCAAAAGGAGAATAATGAGTCACATCCATCTGCCAGAGACAATTAGTAGAAGTACCTCGAGGATTTACACCTGTAGGTTGTAAAGGAAGATTAAAGGGAGCACAAGAGGGACATTGTCGAACAATTTTGAGCCTGTCGGTGAGTAATATGATGTTTGAGTTGTAAACCTCTTGAGTTAGTATGATGAAAAGTATGTTCATGAGAGGCCAACTCAACATTACCAACTAATAATTGATTAATTGTGTGATTTCCTTTTGACAAGGGTCCGGGAAGATTAGAATGAGCTCAAATATGAGTAATAAATAGTGGATATGTCCTTGAAGTGAGAAGTGAGAAGAGATAGTGGAAAAGATATTGAATAGGTGTCTTAGGGAAGGGAGGCAAGGTAACTTGATCTATTAGAGTAACTGTCAGGACAGCATATTGAGAATCATTCACAACATTTAGAGGTAGAGAAGGAAAATCTCTTAATAGTAAACAAATAGCCGTAAGTTCTCCTTGCTGGACTGACATTTGGAAATATGTCTCCGCACAAGAGCCTTTAGTTCCCCAGTGTCCACAACGTCCGTGTGTAGAGGCGTCAGGGAAAAAGGTAGGGCCTTGAACAGGGAATTGGGCTATTATTGAAACAGGAAGAATGTTATGTGTTTTTTAAAAAGAAAATAATTTTGAAGGAGGATAGTGATTTTCAAATTGACCTAGATAATCAGCACAAGCAACTTGCCAAGATTCTGACATTTCAAATAGTTTTTGAATCTGTGAAGAACTTAATTGAGTTAGTATAACCTCAGGATCTCTACCCTGTAATTGCCTTATATGATATCTTCCCTTGTAAATTAATGAGGCAACCTTATCTAGGTAAGTAACCAATCACTTGGATTGGTGATTAGGTAAAAATATCCACTCCATCAATCGATCTTTCTGTCCTATACAACCTGAAGGGGAATGAGGAGTATGAAATACATAAAAGTATAAAGGCAATTTAGGATTTATACAAGATACAAAAGCAGAATTTAAACGTTCCTCAACAAATTGTAGTTTTTTTATAGCTTCTGGGGACAAAACTCTTGAGCTATCTAATCGAGGATCTCCCTCTAAAGTAGCAAATAGATGTTGAAGGTTATTTGTAGGAATACCTAGAGTAGGTCAGATCCAATTAATATCTCCTAACAATTTTTGAAAATCATTAAGTGTATTATCTCTACAAATTTGAATTTTTTGAGGCCTAATAACCCATTGTTCCACATGATATCCTAAATATGAGAAAGGGGGATCAAGTTGCTTGATCCTTTTCAGGAGCTATGCATAAATGATAATTTTGTAACTGTTGTTGTAGTTCTTGATAAAAAAGATCCCGGAGATGAGCATTTGGAGCAGCCAGTAAAATATCATCCATGTAATGATAAAGAATAAGATTTGAATGTTTCATCCTCACAGGTTGTAATGCCCTGTCAACAAACTCTTGACATAAGGTAGGGCTATTAAGCATTCCTTGAGGAAGAACTTTCCATTGATATCTAGCAACTGGTTGTCCATTATTATATTCAGGAATGGTAAAAGCAAATTTTTCTTTATCCTCTTCTTGTAATGGTATAATAAAGAAACAATCTTTTAAATCAATTACTAAAACAGCCCAGCCTTCAGGGACCACAGAAGGCAAAGGCAGCCCAGGCTGCAGAGGACCCACAGGTTTGATACATTTATTTATTTCTCTAAGATCCATAAGAAAACGCCATTTGCCACTCTTCTTTTTAATAACAAAAACAGGGGAATTCCAAGGGGAAGTGGAAGGTTCAATATGACCAGCATCTAATTGTTCCTGAGCTAAAATTTTTGAAGCCTCGAGCTTTTCTTTTGTTAAAGGCCACTGTTTGACCCATTTTGGAGTAGTAATTACCCACTGTAAAGGCAAAGCTTTGTTGAACAGTGGCTATGAGTTTAAAGAGGTGTCATTTTAAAGGTAAGCAAAAAAGGTAAATGGGTTTTTGCCTTTAAAATAGTGATAATCAACTAGATTATCAGTAAAAATTATACATTTGTACTAGTATTTTTATCAGTACCTGAGATTATGAAAATATAGTAAACTCATAAAAACATTTTATGAGAGTGCATACAATTTTTTTAAAGAAGTTAATTTAGCATAAAGTAAACTCATTCAAGTTTACCACCTTAAGACAGCAACCCTCAGTACTCATAACTGAAAGCAGAATGTCCTATTAAGAATACTTAATTTTAAATATAGCATTTAATAAACAGAACATGAGATGTGACAAAAATATTTTAAAACTCTTAGTATGTTATAAACCAAGGTTTGTTTGTATAGTTACCATAAAGCAAGATACCTTATAGTCATTACATCTTAATACCAACATGTTTGAATATATTATGTTTATGCTTTCAAGTACAACTAATTTTATACCAGAAATAGTATACTAACAAACTAGATTGGTGTGGCCAAACACCAATTGTGAGACTATCTGCTTAAAAATGTATTTGTTATTTTGGCCAGATCAAACCGAACTGATCACCTATATCATCCACAACTCTGTTTTAAATAAAAGTTTACTTGACTATTTAAAACAAAAATCTATCTTGCCCACACCCGACAGAACAAACTGGCAGTTTACTCTTTCAAAAATTATGTCTTAAATTCACATATTATAAATTATTTAACAAATGACATTGGCGCATTTTACGTTATGTTATAAGCCCCCATAATGTAAAGGTTGACTTTAAAGTTATCTTGTAAAGCACTGAAATTTACAATTTTAGTCATTATTTTAAATTATTATTTTTGATATAGAATCTTTTGATAGTCATTACTGTTGACAGCATGTTAAAAACATTTTAAGTTTTGACTGTTTTACCAATAAAAGGAGCAGAAAGTATCAAGAAATGTTACATAAGCAATGAAACCGGGATAAGTATCAATCTGTGACTATAACAAAACATTTTATACTATCCAAAATTTTAGTCTTTGAGTAGGAAAGATAGAAGGAAAAAATCTGGACCCTCCAACAGAGGCAAGTCATGGCCCCTTTCTGTTTGTTGCCCAGTATCCGGCGTCAGAGTTGACGAATAGCCTGTCCGCGGCGCACAAGGTGGAAAAGTAAAAGCGTTAGCCCCCGGTGGGGGCGCAGTAGGCTCTGGGGCGCTCTGAGCAGGGAACACACTAGGGCAAAGAGGCAATCCTGCAGGGGATTTTGGCGCGGATCCCAGTCGATCCATTAAATGTCTCATAGAATCCGTAAGTCCCTGTCATTGTTCTGATACAGGGAGCTCCTGCAATTCTGAAAAACTACAACTAGAATCAGAATCACTCTCACTGTCTGAAGAGGCGGCCAAATCCGCCATACCTCCAACAAGATCAGAAACAGGTTCCTCCTGTTTAGAAAACTCTTCCTTATCCTCAGGAGACCGACCTCCTTGAGAAGCCTTCTCGGAGGAGTCGGTTTCAAACAGCTCTAAAGCCTGAGTAACAACACTACAGAGAGACCAAAGCTTCAAATCCAAAACATTTCCCTCCTGAGGCTCTTGTCCAAGAGTTTTAACTACCCGTTACCACTCCTTTGGATTCAGCTGAGCCTTATGCTGACACTCAGACCAATGGCAGGCTTTCTCAGCCCTTCCCCGACAGTCTTTTAATAAGCTTATCCTTCACCTTCGCTCCTGTAGAGTGTGGGAGTCCCCTGATCAAACACGCGCATACTCACCTTGCAATGAGGGGGAATTTCCCATGATTAATGCCGAAAGTCCTCCGGTAAACCCTGCCCGTTTGTGGGGATTCTCACCCTTTAGGTTCCGTCCTTTCGAGCCCCACGTTGGACGACACTCGTTGCGGTCCACTTGTCCTAGAAGGGAGGAATGAAAAAAAAAAGACGCAGACAAAAGACACACACACACACACACACACACACACACATAGGGGAAGACTGCAGCCCCTAGAGACTGGGCGCTTTATTTTCATGGGTCCCTAATCCAACCCCCTCTCTTACTCCCTGACCTTTACCCTAATTTTGCCTTGCCTCTCTTATTAGACCACCTAGCTTTGTTATCTAGTCAAGGAGCCTCAAAG
The DNA here is from genome assembly GCA_004027205.1 of Ctenodactylus gundi. Lineage (NCBI taxonomy): Eukaryota > Metazoa > Chordata > Mammalia > Rodentia > Ctenodactylidae > Ctenodactylus > Ctenodactylus gundi. The sequence continues at coordinate 4,539 of PVKB01001319.1, forward strand.
TCTGCCATAGTCGGCTTGCATTTGTTTGCCACAAGCCAAGAGAGGCCCTCATTTGCAAGAGACCTCCAGCCCCTCCCGTGTGCAGGCAGTGGCTCCCCTTGGATGGCAAAACAAGGATTGTCTGAGACCCCAAGCCCTTCCTGTTTGCAGGCAAGGGCCCATCATCTCAGACTGTAAAACAAAGGACTACCTGAGATTCCAAGTCCTTCCTGTTTGCAGGCAAGGTCTCTTCATCTCAGAAGCAAGACAAAGATATCTGTCTCCATTGAGAGAACAGAGTCAAACTCCAGACTAGTTTGATTATTTAAGCTTTGGTGGTCTGTGTCTTTAATTCTTGGTTCCCTTCGTTATCTTTCTTTCTTCCTTTCTTTCTTCCTTCCTTCTTTCTTTCTTTCTTTCTTTCTTTCTTTCTTTCTTTCTTTCTTTCTTTCTTTCTTTCTTTCTCTTTTTGTTTTTCTGGTAGTAGAGATTGAACCCAAGCCCTTTACACTAAGTGTCTTACTCACTTTCGCCTCTGTGACTCAATACGTGACATCCACAATTTAAGGGAGGAAAAATTTATTTTAGCTCACAGTTTCTAAGAGTCACAGTCAATCCATGGTCAGCCAGCTACAGCAGAAGTACATGCCGGATGCAGATACGAAGGCAGCTTCTCATGGCATTACAAACAAGAAGCCAAGTCAAGTCTTGTCAAGTCCCTAGAGGAAGGCAAGAAGCAGTATATATCCTTCCAGATCCTATACTAGTGATCTGCCCTTCCAGGTCCAGCCTGTGTCTGCCACTGTGATGGAATACATGGATTGAGTTTAAAACACTGAACCACCCTTTCATTCCCAGGTGTAAGTGCCCACCACATCCTTATAGTACAATCCACAGTACTGTAATTCAACCCACATTCTGCAATTCACCCATCCAGACCAGGCCCCAGTCTTCCAACAGCACATTGTTCCACAGACAATCCATGACATCCAAACACATGAGACTTTTGGAGGACATGCCAGACCCAAACTACTATACTAAGTTACATCCTCAGCACCTCCTTGTTTAAATTTTGACCTTGGTTCTTTCTGAATTGTACAGTCTGGACTCAAAATTACCATCCTCCCGCCTTAGTCTCCAAGAGTGCTGAGATTACAGCACTCTACCACACCTGGTGTTTTCAGACTATTTACATGAATATATTTATTGATATGTTTGCATTTAGCTATGTTTTATTACTTATTTTGCCATTGTTGCCTTCATTTTCTACTTTCTGGTTCCCCTTCCTTCTTTTACCCTAAGTTTTTATTGCTTAGTGTTACACTTTAATAGTCTTAATTCATCTAATAGATAACTAAATAATAATTCAGATAATGTATTTGGTAATTGTGACTTATTAATAATGAATAACAAGAGCATTGCAAGGTACAGGAGAAAAAGAGTTGATATTCTGTGTTATCGTCTGAATATGTTCCCCCAAGTTCATATGCCGAAAACACATCTGTAATGTAATAATATTAGGAAGTGTGGCTTTCGGGAGGAAATTAGGTCTGAGTGCTCTGCTGGAGGGACCCTCTTTGCCACTGGGATATACGAGAATATTGCAAGAACCAACCATCTATGTGGAACAGCCTTCACTAATCAACAAATTTGCCATGGCCTCCAGCTTAGATTTCCCAGCCTCCAAACTGTGAGCAGTAACTTTCTCTTATTTATAAATTCCTTAGACTATGGTATTTTGCTACATCAGCCTGAACAAAACAAGACCCTTAGAATGTACTTTTTTTTTTTTTGAATTCTGAATTGGCACAGTATTATCTGAAACTGGATTCAGTGTAAACATATATTGCAAACTCTTCAGCAGCAAAGTACAAAAGTAAAAGAATCTGGGCAGGGTGGCAAGCACCAGTAATCCTAGTTCCTCAGGAGGCTGAGGCAGAAGTATTGCAAACTCAAGGTCAGCATGGAAAACATAGTGAGACCCTGTCTCAAAATTTAAAATATATTCTGTAGGTTTTTTTTTCTTTTGAGACAGGGTCTCTCTGTGTAGCCCAGAAAATATATTTTAAAAAAAGAGGACTGTGGGTGTAATTCATTATTACCTGAGGTAGATCTCCTGTACCACAAGAGAGAGAGGAGAAAATGCAATATCATGAAATAGCTTAAAGAAACAGAAAAAAAAAAAGACTAAGAGTTTAATGCTTGTTTTTGGATGATGGGTCTAATGAACACATCCAAGTGTTCGCCATAATTCCAGCATCTAAGTTACCTTGCCGTTGGAATCTGGTCATTTGGTTTCGTTCCCATGAGAGTGGAAGTTCTTGATTTTCCATATAGAGTATCACTTTGGATTGCATCCTAAACATGTTGAATATCATACTATGGTACTCTGGCTCTTTCTTGATGTGTAAAGAAACTTGGTTTTGTATGTCTGTGCTGCTTTTCTGTTTTCTTTTTACTTTTGATTCAGGTTCCCGGGTCAGATCAGTTTTCAGAGCACTCACAAGGTTACTTGGATTCGCACCTCTGTTCGGCCTACAGTGGCGAGTCTGCGGCTAGGCTGTGGGCCAGCTCATAGTTCAGTTCTTAAACTCTTTGGCTTACAACTCAGAGGTATGCCCAGCTGTTGAGACACTGCAATCCAGAACCTCTTCTTGAGGTCCCTCCACTTAATGAGCTCCTTGGTCATGTTCTTGCACTTTGGGATCATTTTTTCACAGTGTTACACCCAGGAGCTGGGGCACAAGTTTTCCTCCTCTGATGCAAAATCTGCCATCGCCTATACATTATGCCACAACGTCAGAGACAGCTGGGCAGTGTAACACATTCCTGTAGTCTAGGTGCTCTAAGAGGCTGAATCAGCAGGATCACCTGCACTGCATAACCAGACCCTGTCTGTAATAAATAAACAAGAGACGGGCATAGTGGCATACACCTGTGATCCCAGCTATCAAAAGCTGAGGCAGGAGGATTGTGTGCTCAAGGCCAGCCTGAGCCAGAAAGGTAGTAGTTCAAGGCCAGGCTAGATTACATGGGACTTTGTCTCAGAAAGCTAAATCAGATACATGCAGGCAGCAATGCTGACAGATGAGGCAGGAGGACGGAGAGACGAAGTAGTGTTTATTGAGTTCCTACTCGCCAGCCCGTGCTCCCACCACACTGCCTGAGAGAGAAAAGAATGCAGTACGAGTCATACTTCCAAAACACTTCTAAAGTCCTTTCTCACGAACATAAATCTGCTTCTAAGTAATTCAAAGAGGTTAGGAGCATAGTAACTGGAGTTCAGGATGTCTTTGCTTACATGCCATTTTTACTAGTGTCCTTAACAATTGGGTGGCCTTGGCAGACAAATTAACTGCACTTGCTTCTTGATGGTATCTAACCTGTCTCCTGAGGTGGCTGTGATTTTAAATGAGGTACTGCATACGAAGTTCCTAGCACAGTGCCTGGTCCACTGACGTAGCAAATGCTCAGTAAGTGGGAGCTATTATTTTGTAATCTTAGGAGAAAATTTGCTGTCCTGGGACAAGTTTCATTTTTTTTGTCTTATTATCAAACATCATATAAATCACATGAGTGTGTGTGATATAGGGGCAGAACCAAGGGCCTTTGCACTGACTTATATTCACAGCACTGTTTTCTTGCCGATTTTGAGACAGATTCTCCATAAGTCTCTACAATGTCCAAGCTGGGCTTGAACGAGAGATCCTCCTGCCTTAGCCCCCCATGTTCTGGGTTATAGGCCATTGCTACCATGCCCACCTTTACGAAATATGTCTGTTCCTTCTTTATAATTTCAGCACAAAAGTTGGAATACGGCTTTAAAAAGTCACATAGGCACACACATATCCTACTGTATGTACGAATCTAAGAGTCAAATTAAAGGTACAAACTCAGAATAGAGCAGCCCTGGGGATTGAACTCAGAGCCTCCACACTAAGCTACAAGCCCAGCTTTTGAGACAGGGTCTCTCTCAATCACTAAGTGCCAACGTTGGGCTGTAATTTGTGATCTTCGCCTCACAGTGCTCGGCTTACAGGACTATGCTAGGCCTGGCTTAAGAGTAGGATTCTATTAAACCAAGCCTAATAGCACACACTTTTAAACCCATCACTTAGGGGGTTGAGGCAGTAGGATCCCCAGTTTAAGTCCAGCCTGGCTATAAAAGGGAGACTCTGTGTCAAAAAAAAAAGGTCAGTGCTCCATTTGATTTACATTCACTATAATTCAAAATATGAATTTTATTAACATTTACTTTTGTAAAATATTGCATATTTATCATGATTACATAGGGTGTATTTAATTCTTACTTGAGATTTATTCATATGTATTTTTGGCTTTTTTGTATTATCTTCATTTATTTTTTAAATTTTATTGTGGTAAAAAAATCACATGACATAAAATCTAACTTTTTTGTAGATACATGAATTTAAAATTCTGTAACACATCAGAACCTTGGGGCTTGGGGAATCAGTGAGCATCTATGTCCACCCCTTGTGCAGAGGTTCACCCCTTACCTATTTGACCACTGCCTCTCTACCATGTCCTTCGTGTTGGGGCTTTTTAATGTTGTTATTTTTGTGCATTTCATAAGAGACACGCCCATCTATAGTCAGTCTTTTGTGCTTGGTCTATTTCACTGAGCATTTTGACTCTAAGTGGCCCCATTTTTGCTCAAACGCTTCATCTTTCTTTTTATGGCTGCACAGTATTCCATTGTGTATAGGTACCACATTTTCTTTAACCATTTCTCCATGGAAGGACAGGTAGGTTGTTTCCAAAATAGCCCACTGAGATAAACATGGATATGCATGTCTTTTTGCTATGCTGACTTTATTTCTTATAGGAACATGCCCAATAGAGCTATAGCTTGATCAAATGGAATTTCCATTCTCAGCTTTCTAAGGAACCTCCAGACTGCTTTCCAAAACGGTTGTACCAAATTGCATTCCCACCGGCAGTGGGGTAGAGTTCCTTTTTTCCCCCACCCGCCCCAACAATTGTTGTTTTTTGAGTTCTTAATGTAGGCCATTCTCACTGGGATGAGGTGAAACCTCAACATTGATTTTATTTGCATTTCTGTGAGGGTCAATGATGAAGAACCCTTATTCACACAATTGTTGGCCATATGTACTTTTTCTGTGAGGTTTCTTTTTATCTGAGATGCTTGATGTAATCATTTATTTTAGAGGGTTTTATGTTTTTCAGTTCATTGTATATTCCAGATATTAATCCTTTGTCTGAAGTGTTACCAGTGAGCATCTTTCCCCACTCTCTGGGTTGTCTCTTCACCTTGTTGACTGTTTCTTCTGCTGTGCAAAAGCTTTTTAGTTTAATGTAGTCCCATTTGTTGATTCGTGCTGAGATTTCTTGTGCCGTTGGCAATCTGTTCAGAAAATCCTTTCCTGTTCCTATGTCTTCTAGGATTTTACCTATTTTGTCTTCAAGTAAGCTCAGTGTTTCTGTCTTGATGTCCAGTTCTTTGATCCATTTTCATCTGATTTACTGTGTGGAGACAGATATGGGTCTAGTTTCATTCTCCTGCGTGTGGAGATCCAGTTTTCCCAGCACCATTTGTTGAAGATGCTGTCTTTTCTCCAGAGGATTGCTCTGGCCCCACTGTCAAAAATCAGGTGACTGAAGGTGTTTGGGTTTGTTTTAATATCCTCAATTCTGTTCCACTGGTCCTCTTGTCTGTTCTTATACCAGTACCATGTAGATTTAATCACTGTGGTATTATAGTATTTTTTGAATTCTGGGATTCTGATTCCTCCAGCTTTGTCCTTGTTACTTAGAACTGCCTTGATATACTGGGTCTTTTCTTGTTCCACATAAATTTTAAGGTTGTTTTCTTCTAGTTCTGTGACATACACATTTGACTGCGTATGTATTTTTCAAAGCAGTATTTGTTTTAACAAAACACAAAGCCCAGAGTGATTTAAAGAAATACATGCCAACTTTAAACTGTGCCTGGTGAGGCAAGCCTGTAATCCCAGCACTCTGGGAGACTGAGGCAGTGTTGCAAGTTTGAGTCCAAGCTGGGCAATTTAGAGATGTAGCTCTGTCTCAAAATCAAAAACAAAAATGGACTGGAGATTTAGATTAGGGTGAAGGCCTAGGCTTGATCCCCAGGGCCACAAAGGAAGGAGGAGGACAAACACTATATGTTAACTTAAACCAGTATTATGTTGATCTGTGTGATTCTGGAACACAACCCAATAACACTGCACTTGAGATAGGGGGCCTGAGGTGTTTGTTATTGACTCTTGGACTAGGAAATGAGGGAAGGGCACCCTCCCTGGGGATCTGGGCTGACAGCTTGAGCTAAGTAAAGGAAGGAAGAAGAAACGCTGTTGAAGCTTCTTTCTGGGGAAGCTCATCTGCTTCCTCATCTGTCCAGCCCCTCTCTGCCATGTACCTCCACCATGGCCAACTTCTCCACCATCAGACTTCATGAAACCTTGTGAAACTGAGCTAAACAAAGCTTTCCTCTCTTAAATTGTGGATGTTGAGTGTTTTGTCACTGCAACGATAACTAGGATAATACCTGTAACTCAGCCTCTCATAGAGCTGAGACATGAACATCACAGCTTCAAGCCCAGCCTTGGGGCAGCTTAGTACATGGTAGTACCAAAATAAATAAGAATGGCTGGGCTGGGAATGTAGCACCGTGGGCTCAGTGATGGAGACTTGGCCTAGCATGGATAAGCCCCTGGCTTCTATCCCTGACACAATTTTTTTAATTCAAATATTCTTTCATGTTTATACAATATTATTTCTGTCTCTCTGACAAGGTCTGTTCACACTGCAGATAGAAACTACCCACAATCAGTGGTATAACCTATTTTTCTCCACAATACCTGGTGGGAGACAGAGAAACATTTTCCCACTAGACATTACACAAGTTCATGTAAAGGGTAAGGAAGAGATGATTGAAACTCAAAGGGTAATTTGAATATATGAAGGAATTTTTAATCTGTAGAATTCAACAAATTTTTGTTCAATAAATGGCAAGCTAGAATTTTTTATTCATTTAAAAGATGATTTCCAAGAAGAAAATAATGTGAAAGTTAATTTTTGCCAGAGTTTTATTAATACAGAATACAAAATGGATACTGGCTTCAAAGTAGTATATTGGTTTCACTCATCCCGAGATGAATGAAGTGTACCATAGCTGATCTACCTATATTTTTTCTTTTCTTTGTCTTTTTTTTTTTTTTTGACACAAGATCTCCCACTATAGTGCAGGCTGGTCCTGACCTCACAATTGAGCGGACTGGCCTTGGACTTTGTGGCCATCCTCCTGCCTCAGCCTCCTGAGGGCTGGGAATACAAGCGTGCACCACCCCGCCCAGTTTATTTGATGCTGGGGAATCTGGGGAATCGAACCCAGGGCCTTGTGATTGGTAGGCAAGCGCTTTAACCACATTGCCATTCCTCCAGCCCCTGATACCCCTATTAACAAAAGACATATGAACAAGAGAAAAGAATGCATAATATTCTGTGTGGTACTATGTAGTACTAGAGATCGAGCCCATCTACAGCCATACCACCCCAAGCTTGCCCAATCCCATCTAATCTCACAAGCTAGAGATCAAGATCAAGCCCAGAGGCTTCACACTGACTTACATCCTTGACTCTCGTTAAGTCACCAATTGCCCAAGATGGACTCAAAAGTGTGATCTTCTTGCTCAGCCTCCCAGAGTGCTGGATTACAGGCCTGAGCCACCAGTCCCATCTTATTTCAGTTAGTTAGTTAGTTCATTCTAGCCCCAACCATGTATTTCTTCTTTGTTCAACAATAATAACTATACTGGCCTGGTATTGCAGGCGTGTAATGTCAGCACTCTAGGAAGCTGAGGCAGGAAGGAGCATCACAAATTCAAGCCTAGCCTGGGCAATGTAGCGATTTAGCAGGACATTGTCTCAAAATTAAAAATAAATTGGGCCAGGGATGTAGCTCAGTGGAAAGGCTCTGAGCTTGAATCCCAATACCATTAAAACAAACAAAACGAAACTTATTATTTTTTTTTTAGTATGGAAAAGAGTTTAATCCAGGGCCTTTGCTACATTCCCAGCTGTCTTTATTTATTTGTTTGTTTGTTTTTGAGATAGGATCTCACTAAGTTGTTATTAAGTTTCCCAAGCTGAATTTGAACCTGCAGTCTTCTTTTCAGAGTGCTTGGATTACAGGCCTACTCGACCACACTGGGCAAAACCATTTTTCTAAATCCTCATAGATTCTGTGGGTTATGAATACAAACAAGGCCCAGCAGGGATGACTTATCTCTGCTCTCCACTGTCCCGCACACTGGGAAGATTTCAGAGCTTTTTTCCCTTTCTGCTTTCGCTTCAATTGTATTTATTTCCCTATTGCTGTAACTAATGCTTACTCATTTTGATTTTTGAAACAGTTTTCACTATGTAGCCCAGGCAAGTGTTGAACTTGCTATATAGCCCAGGTTGGCCTCAAATTCATGATCCTCCTGCCTCAGCTTCCTGAGTGCTTCACCTCAACCAGATTGCTACTTTGATTTTATAGTTATTCTCATATTCCTCTTATGTTCCGTATCAGCATCTTGAGGACAAGAACCAGGGTTTTCTCACTCATTTAGGCTCTGAGGCAACAAATAAGTTCCTAGCACAAGTATCTTTTAAACCAAAAAGAAAACAAAGTTTGCCTCCTACTCCTCGCTTAAGTATTTTTCAATTTCATAAATAACCATGAGATGAAAAAAAGCCAATACTTACTTTTACCTGACACAGTTCCATAAGTTGTGCCAAGCCATACTAATGGTGCAAACAGTAATACTATGCGGCAGTTGGCGAAGAGGAATCAGGTAACCACTGTGAAATGGTTATTTCCAATCAGCCAGGCATCCATGGATGGTTTGTGAACCATGGTTAATTTAATATCTACACGTGCTCATTAAAAGTATTCAGCCTCTTCCTGTAATCAACTTGTTTATATATTTACAAGTAATGACTTTCTGGTTATTTTCATTAAGGAAGCCTTCATTCATTAAGATCTGTTGACTAATATAATCCCTTGCAATGAGGCAAACTAGTATTTATTGCACTTGTAAGACAAGCAGGTTGACAAATTGCCACAGACATCCAAGAAGAGATCTTGATTAACCAGTTAGTGGGAGAAATAAATCAAATAGACATTTTGGAGAGCAAATTTGCAATACGCCTCAAATGATGTTATCCAGTGCATATCCTTCAACCTAGCAGTTTATCTTCTAGGAATTTATCCTGTAATAGTTACCCAATTATATTAACATGGTATTGGTGGAAGCATTGTTTATAAGAGATATATTTAGAAACAACATAAATATATGTATATATGAGCACTGGCAAAATAAATGATGGTGTAGCCATCCAACACGCTGCTACATAGTTGCTAAAAAGAATGAAGAAGCTGTGTGTCTTCATTTTTCTTTCTCTGATACTTTCCAGCTCTCTTTCAGGTAGGCCGAGCAGTTGGGAAGCCATCCTTTTGCCTGTAGTTGCAGGTGTAACTCCCGTGTTCCACATGAAGAGCTCCTGACACTCTTTTGTGTGTGTGGTACTGGGGACCAAATCCATGGCCTTTACACTGAGCTACATTCCCAGCCCATTTTTAATTTTGGATTTTGATTATGAAACAGGGTCTTGCTAAGTTGCTTGTGCTGGGCTTGAACTTGCGATCCTCCTGCCTCAGCCTCCCAGAAAGCTGAGATCACAGGACTGCATCACCAAGCCTTGGCTAAGCGGTTGTCCCTCTATTGACCTGAGCGTCCCTACCCAGAATGTCTTTATGCTTCCCCAACCCCCCCAACCCTGCTCCTTCTTCAGCACCCACCCGGCCCACAGTGAGCGCCCCCTTGCTCTTACATGCCTTAGCAAGACCTTCCTTGTGAAAGCCCAACTCCTCACCTGTCATTTGTAGGATGGCTTTACATGCATGCACGTCCCGAGGTGCACAGGGCAGCTTCATGAGAGTGAAGGGTGCCTCTTCCAGCAATGGACTAACGGCATAATGTGGATTGCCTCAGGCTCAGCTGGGAACAGAAGGATCCCAGTTCTACACTCCCCTTGCATCTGCCCTCATCTGCTCCTGTGGGTCCTTGACCTTCTGCAAAGTGTCCCTCCGGTATTTTTAGAAAGCCTCCAGCAGCACCTCCCCGGTGATCATACTCAAGCTCTGTCAATTGGCCAGGCCTGCTATCGTGCGGCTGTACCATTTCTTTCCTCGTTCCCTGTTCTTCCCTGCGCCAGGCATCCATGCCCTCTGCCAGGCGCCACTGCTGCTTCCATTGGTGACCACCATGTTCCCTGGGTACCAGTGTCCTGTGGATACCACAGTGCTGGGAACCTAACAGTCTCCCGTAGATACCAGCTGCGGAGTGAATGATGACATTCCAGGTTGTGCTTTGATTTGGTTTTGCAGGGGTGGAAAGAGGCACCAGTGATTTATCCTCAGGCTTTCTCCTAGTACCCTTGGGACCAACAGCCCACATTTGTGAAGGAATTTGGGGGGCTGTCAGAGTCCACTGCCCTGCGCCATTGAAGAAAGTAATCCTACCTGCCGGGGTTGCCAATCCCAATCAAGAGGCCCTGCGTCTGATGTGTTTTGATCCTTTTAGGGAAACTTCCTATGTCTGGGTCTTCAAAGTTCAAATCCAAGTAGGAGTGGATCTCACATTTCAAGAAAGTTCAACTCACACCTCAAACAAAGTTGCTTTTTGCCCATCTGCTAGGCCAGAGAGAGAGGAGAGAATGCCCTGCCTGAGCATTCGGCCGAGAACTGAGGGAAGCAAAACCATCAAGAGTATGCTTCCCCTAGGATGAGAGGCAGGAAGTGCACCTACGAACCCAGGGACAGATGCAGGCCAGCTCTACAGTGGTGGAAGGACGGGCAGAAGGCGGTTTATGAGTGTTTGTTTCTTAGACCTGGGACTTAACAATGCTACCATTCAAATGGCTCCCAGAGGCTTTGAAGTTAACAGCTCCTGGGAAAGAACTGCTTTCACCCTTGGACTTCCATCCCCCACCCCTCCAAGGTCAAGTGAGCCAGCCTCTGTGAGAGGCTGAGAATAGATACTCCAATGGTCAGAAATCTATCTAGGGTTATTTTCAAATATTTGAAAGAATACTCTACCTTCATAAAAGGCAAAAAAAAAAGCAGCTGTGCCTGTGCTTCCGTAGTAGGCAAAAGTAACATTTTTGAAATCACAGAAATTAAGTTGCCAACTTCTTGTGATATATACTCACTGAGATGTGACACGTAACCTGAAGAGCAGATGAGCTGGAATACATGACACTCTAGTGGCAGACAGAACTTCAGAAAGTTTTTTTCTTTGTTTCTCTCTTTTTTTTGGTAAAGGTAGTATATGTCCTTCTTTTCAAACTCTTTCATATAAATACTTTGTGAACTTCTAGGGCATTGTCTGCTATGTGAGTCTTATTCAAGAAAGATATCAGAAATAATTATATCCATATAACAGGGAAATATAGAGTGACTATTTACCTGATTGAAAATTTTCATCCCCTATGGAGCACTGGTCCACAGTCCCCAAGGGCTGGAGAGGTGGTCGTTGTGGTTTGGATCTGGAATGTCCCCCACAGCCTCATGTATTTGGATGTTATGGATTTTCTATGGAACTATGTGCTGTCAGGAGGTGAGGCCTGCTCAGGAAGGGTGGATTATGGGCGTGTGATGGATTATAGGTGTGTGCTGGAAGACCATCATGTAGCAGATTACGAATTACAGGTGTGTGCTAGATTGGGGCATGTAGTGGATTATGGGCATGTGCCACATTACTGGGCATGTGACCTGGAAGGGGAAGGAGCCAAACATTAAGGCTTGACTCAGAAGGGGTGGATCTCTGGGAGGATGACCTGGAAATGGTATATGCTAGCTCCATCCTTCCTCCCGGACTTGATTTCCTGCCTGTGATACCATCAAGAGCTCCTTCGACATATGCTTACACCATTGCCAGCTTCCCACACATAGACTGAGACCTTCTGAAACCGTGAGCTAAAATAAATCTTTCCTCCCTTAAATTGCAGATGCCGGGTATTGAGTCATAGCAATGAAAAAGTAACTAAGACAAAAATGTACTTGTTATGCAGTAGGCTGACAGAGGATATGGCTTTAAAATGGCAAGCATCAGCAGCAACAGAGCTGGAAGTGACACTCCACCTCTTGTCAGATCAGCAGCAGCATGAGACCCTAACAAGAGAGTGTTGATAGGAGGCATCTGTCTCGGTAACAGGGTCGCTCCAAGGCCATTGGCCTGTATTGGTCTGTGGCACAAGATTTAGGGACCTGCTCTAAAATATATAACATGTAAGATCCAATTTACAGAAAAGTATTTTCTTCACTTTTCTGTTCTAATTTTTTTTTTTTTGAGTGAGGGCCATGGTGCAGGTCTTTAATTTTCTGTGTGTCTTGTGCCATGCCCAGCCTATGTAGTGCTGGGGAATTGAACCCAGAGCCTCACACTTGCCAATCGAGGAGCACTCACGAGAGCTACACTGTTTTTCATCTTTAAAAACACCCACTTTCAGGGGCTAGGGTGGAGCTCAGTGGTAGAGAGCTTTCTTATCATGTATGGCTACCAAACTATCCCTCTTTCGTACATTCCTCCTGGCTTATAAAAATAATGTTTATAAAGAAAACTAGAAGCCAGATATGGTATCACACGCCTGTAATCCCAGAACTCGGGGAGGCTGAAGCAGGGAGATCACAAAATTAGAGCCTGGTCTGGGAAATGTTGCAACTTAGGGGACCTTGTCTTAAATTGTAAAATATATATATAATTAAAAGCCTGGGGTTGGATCTCAGTACAAAGGCCTGTTTTCAATTCCCCAGCATCACAGAAACAAAACATTTAGAAACGGGCTACAGGTACAACTCAGTGGCAGAGTACATACCTAGTACGTGTGAGGCCCTAGGTTCCATGCCCAGAACTGAAACAAAAAAAAATGAAAGAAAAAACAATGCTTGTCTTTGAAAAGTACTTGAACACCAGATATGGTAGGATGTACCTGCAATCCTAGCTCTTGGGAGGCTGAGTCAGGAGGTTATCCTTGAGTTCAGAGTCCCAGGCCAGCCTGGACCAGCCTATGCAGTATAAGACATTGTCTCAAAAAAGAAGGGAAACAAAACGAAACAAAAAACAAAGTACTTGAGATTTGTGTGAGAATTTGAGCTGCTGTAGGCCTGACCCTTCTCACATACCTTTAAGTTGGTTATGGCAGGAGCTCCTGGAGTTTTAAAAAATACATTATAAGGGGCTGGAGGAATGGCTCAGCGGTATGTCAAGCACTAAGTACCCAAGTTGATTCCCCGGCAGCACATAATCCTGGCATGGTGGCACACGCCTTTAATCCCAGCACTCAGGAACCTCAGGCCAGCCTGGGCTCCATAGTGAGTTCAGGAGCAGCCTGGGCTACACAGTGAGACCCTGTCTCAAAAAAATACATTATGAACATATGCTTAATGTAAAATAACTTGTGAAGGTGGGAAGGGGATGTGGGGATAGGGAGGCGGGAGGACAGGGCGGGGAAGAGGAAGTAAAAGAAAAAAGATTTAGATGCGCTACGCATATGTACCAATTCCTCAAGATGAGGGCAATTACTATGTATTACCAGCACATACTAATAAAAACCAAACATAATGATTACAAGTTTAACTATCCTCCATATCACTTTCACAACGTTTGTCCATTAAGCAGAAGATATTCTAACATTTGATTTTAAAAAATACTAAGGAGCCAGGAGTGGTGGAACATGCCTGCAATCCAGCTCTCAGGAGCCGGGTCCAGCCTCGGTTTATTCAAGTCTGTCCTGGACTACATAACACGACTCTGTTTCAAACTCCTCCCTACTCTCAAAACGTAAGTAAAAGCTCACTAAGCAGTACTACTAATATTTTTCGGCCTAGAAAAGTGAATCCCAAACCCGAGTGTGTCAGAATTACCTGAGCTTGAGCCAAGCATGGTGGTAAACACATGTAAGCCCAGCACTTGGGAGGCTGAAGCAACAAGATCACGAGTTCAAGGCCAGCCTGGATCACACAGAAAGACCCTAACTCAAAAGACAAGAAAAAAAAAAAATTACCTGAGTTTGCCAAAATACAGATTCCAGATCTCCCCACTTAGGGAATCAGCACAGTCCTAGAGTCCCCAGCGCTGTGGGAGGCAGAGGCAGGAGGATTACAATTTTGAGCCCAGCCTGGATAACCTGGCAACTTGGTGAGACTTTCTCAAAATCAAAAATAAACACTGGCTTGGGAATGTAGCCCAATGTGAAGGGTGAAGGCTTTGGACTCAGTTTCTAATACAAAACAAAAGAAAAATACTGAATTAGAATCTGTGTATGTGTCAGAACTCAGAACAAGATACCCCGAAGTAGGCTACCTTGACAACTGAGTGTTTTAAACTGATGGAAACTGAGAAAACCACTGAGGCACAGGGGTCTCCCTGTTTTATTTGAACAACTTTATGGCCTGTCTTATGTCAGGGAAAAGAAAGTTATGCAGAGAAGCCTAGAAGAATCTGAGCAGACACACCTTCCAGCCTTTTCTCTCTCATTTATTACATTAGATGAAACCCTTTTGTCCATCCTTCATCAAGCAAGTACAAAATACAATCTTGGGTTTTCACTTTCTAGTTGTTTTTTTTTTTTTTCTGGAGTTGGGGGGTCCTCTGTAGTTCAGGCCAGTCCTGAGCTGACAGTATACCCCAGGCTGGCCTCGAGCTCACAGCAATCTTCTTGTGTCAGCCTCCCAAGTGCTGGGATTACAGGTGCATGCCACCACATCCAGCTTACCTGGTACTGGGGAGTTGAATGTAGAGCCTTGTACTTGCTAAGCAAGCACTTCAGCCACTAGGCTTTTCCTCCAGCCCATTTTGTTTTTGAGACAGGGTCTTGCTAAGTGCCCACAATGCTTTCAAACTTGCAATTTTCCCGCCTCAGCCTCCCAGAGTGCTGGGATCAGAGGCCTGCACCACTATGCCTGCCTAAGTGTATATTGAACAATGGGCTTCATTTTGGCCAATTCATACATGCAGCTAACATACCTTGACCACGTCTCCCTTCTTCTTTCCTCCTCCACCGCTCCATCCCCATTCTCTTCTCTAATAGTCTCCCTTCTGCTTTCAGGTCACTTCTCTCTCCTCTTTCCCTTAGATTCCTCTCAGGAGAGGAAACTTTTGATACCTGTCTTCCTGGGTCTGGCTTAGTTCACTTAACATGATGTTCTCCAGTTCTACTCATTGTCCTGCAAATGACAGGATTTTCTTCTTTGTGATCAAATAATATTAAATTGAGTTTTCATTTCTGAAGGCTTGAATGTCATACACAACTTTTTCTTAGACCCTGTCTCAAAATCAAACATAAAAATTGGCTAGGGATGTAGCTCACTATGAAGTCCCTAGGTTTGATACAATAAAACTTTTCCCCCTATTTTTATTATTAATAATAATGTGTGTATGTGTTTGTGATATATAATGATTACAATGAGCTTCAGTGTTTTGTGCGCATATATATCTCATCAATGTTACAATCCTTCCCTCCCCCTTACTGGCCCTCCCACTCTTTCCTTCATTCCCCCTAGCTCCCACTATCACCCCTGTTTGGTCCTATGAAATGACTACTCTGGGTTTCTCATCTTAGAGAAACCATACAATATTTAACCTTCTGCATTTGACTCACCTCATTAAGCATGTGGTCTCAAGTCGGGTCCGTTTATCTGCAAAAGCCTCAAATCTGTCTTTATCAAAGAGTAGTACTCCACTGTGTATAAATACCACAGTTTGTGTATCCATTGGTCCGTTGATGGGTATTTGGGTGTCTTCCACATTTTAGCTATTGTTGGTTGTGCTGCTATGAACATGGGTGTACATGTATCTCTGTTATGTGTTGCTTTTAGTTCTTTCCAAAAACATTTTTTTAGTACTGGCAGGGATCCTTCAGGAATTTCCAGGTCTGAGATTCTAGCTCCCAGTCCCCTTAGCTCCCCCACTTCCTGCCCTTGGAAGCCAGCTTGGCCTGATTCCCCACCTTGAGGATAAGGAGATTTTTCATTTCCTTCTGGGGAATTCTCACCTCTGATCTCCAGATAACATGACCCAGACACTAAATCCCAAGAGTCCATAGTCCACTTCCCAAAGGCTGACTTATTTAATCTCCAGCGATATGAGGGGAAGCCACCTTCCATCTTGGTTAGCCAGCACTAAGCCAGGGTCAACTCAGTTCCACATCACAGCCCTTATCCCAATTTGAGGTACATCTCTCTAGCCTCTTGATCCCAGGTCTACTGGGAGGAAATTCTCAGGCAAAGCCTGGTGTGGTGGCACAGGTCTGTAAGCTGAGGCAGGAGATGGCAAGTTGGAGCCCAGCCTGCATAACTTGGAGACTTAGTGAGACTTTGTCTCAAAATCAAAAATAAAAACTGAGCTGGGGCTATAGCCCTGTATAAAAGCCCTGGGCTCAATCCCTAGAACCACACACACATGCACACATGTTGAAAATGAAAGTACCTCTCAGACCCTCTAAAACTGGCTCTATCTGTTCTTGTTACACAAGCAACCAACAAATGATCAATTGAAATCACCTCCAATGTCTTGTTGCTACTCCGAAATCTGTGACTTTTATACCATTTGTTGAATCCTTGTAACATTCCAGTGATGGTAGGTGTTGGCACTGTTCCCTTTAAACAAGTAAGGACACAGGTTAAAACTGGTAAATGAATTTCCTCAGGCTACAAGACTGGATCACCCATGTGCCACTGTGATCTGACTACTTTTTTCTTTATTGGTGCTGGAGATGAAGCCCAGGGCCTTCATCCCCAGACCATTTATGTTTTTGACCACTTATGTTTTTGATTTTGAGACAGGTTCTCAATAAGTCTCTACATTGTCCAAGCTGTTCTCAGACTTGTGATACTCCTGCCTCAGTTTCCCAGAGTGCTGGGATTATAGGCCTATGCCACTGGGCCCAGCTGTGATCCGGCTTCTTAACTCTTACTGTAAACTACTTCCCAAGGAGTGTGTGGTGGAACACAGAATGTGTCAAAATACTACAAAATTATACAGAACATGGGAAGCAGGAGGGAGCTACTGAAGTCTCCTTAGGGCAGAAATGACAGGATCAGCATTGGGTGCTAGCAAAATGAACCTGCAGCAGGGTATAAAAGTAGGAGTGGAGAGGACCTCAAGGGGGAAATTAGTGACCAGGCAAGGACAATACATTACAGGCCAGGCAGTAATTAGACCTTGAAAGAAGGAGTAGACTGGAAAAACAGTGAGAAGGAATGTCAGCAAGATCCTTCCAAGTCAATTTCTGGAGCTGAAGAAGTAGATAAAAGGTAATCTCTCCTCATTATACAAGCTGGTCCTTGTGGCACAGGCCTGTAACCTCAGCCCCCCATGAGGCTGAGGCAGGAGGGTCACAAGTTTGAGCCCAGCCTGCATAATTTACCAAGTTAGTGAAAATCAAAAATTAAAATTAAAATTGGTTGGAGATAGAAACCAGTGTGAAAACCCTGGACTCCATCCTCAGTACCACCAAAAAAAAGACACAAAATGGACACACATGCTTTGATTTGACTTCCCTTTCTCCTTTTCTCTTGTCTTTTCTAATTCTTTTTTTTTGGGGCGGGGGGGAGATAATGGGGACCAAGCACATGGCTTTCACATGAAGTTACATTCCTAGTCATTTTTTATTTTTGATTTTGAGAGAGGGTCACACTAAGTCACTAAGTTGCCCAGGCTGGGCTCCAATTTGAGATCCTCCTGCTTCAGCCTCTCAGAGTGTGGAGATTCTCTTTCCTAATTTGTGGTGCCAAGGACTAAACTCAGGGTCCTGCACAGGCGACATTCCTAGCCCTATAAAACAGTCTTTAAAGCAGCATGTCATAGAAAGCAAGAAAGATTCAACTTGTATTTCAATGAAGAACGGGGCAAAACATGGAAATTTAAATAAAGAGAAAAGAATTGCACCAGATCTGGTGGTACAAGCCTGTAAGTAATCTCAGCACTGGAGGCTGAGGCAGGAGGATCACAAATTTGAGACCAACCTGGGCAGCTTAGTGACTTAGAGAGACCCTGTCTCAAAATCAAAACCAAAAAAAATGGGTTGGAGATATAGCAAAGTGCAAAGAATCTGGGTTCCATCCCCAGCATCAAGAAAAAAATTTTATGTATTTTTTCCTAACAAAGATTTATCACTAATTTAAAACTACACCCCTACATCAAATTCAATTAAATTTTGGAGAAACCTGATGCACAAGAATTTTTTTTTTTTCTCCAATTCACTCTGTGCCCTTCCCTGTCAGCTCTCCTCCAGCTGGATTTTTGGAGAGCTCTTTTGATTCTTTTTTTTTTTATGTCTCCAGAAGTATGAGTAGATGCTATTCATGAAAATTTTATCCTATGATCCCCCCCCCCCCATTAACAAAGACAAATGGTGTGCTACGTTGTACACATCAAATGTCTTTTAACAGAGTTAAATATTTGGTCCCTTGGGACACCCAATGTCCTAATAATGCACTAAGCAAAGGCGGGTGGGAAGGTACTAAAGCCACAAGAAAGAAATATGTGTGTAGTCATACGGGGCCCAAGACGCACTTTTTGTGCTGAGGGGGGGAAGGGAATTGGGGCGGGAGAAAGCAGGCACTCTCCGCTCACCCTGGGATATCACAGACTCCATTCATAATTCGTACAAAGCTGGGCTTCCCAGTGGGTGCCTCTACCTCTCCCACCTGTCAGACCTAGAATGGATGGGACCACTGAGGTTCACACAGAAGAGGAAGGTCTCCAGGTTTACCGAGTTCTGGTAGTCTTACTGTAGCGGGCCTCTGTCTGGTGTGCATATTGTAATCAAATCCATGTGTGAATGTTTCTATTTTAAATATGTTGTACTCCAATATGTTCCTAGTTAGGGCTTGGGAGAATATTGCGTAGAATCCACACCAAGCCAACTGAAGGGCAAATCTCACCATTGCTACATGTTAATTAGTAAGATCTGATGTGACAACTTTTGAGGATGGAAAGTATCAGGCCCTTTATCTTATTTTTAAGCCCTATTCTGAAAAGAGAAGACAACGAACTGAAAAGACAAAGGAAAATGGCATTTTATGGAACAATAAGGAGAGTCTTAAAAAATCCAGGGAAGTTCACAAACTGCCAATGAAAGTACCTAGAGGGAGTTACGCTAAGAAGAGGCCCAGTTTATATTAGCATTCACCTACCCTCCTAAGCTCCTCTAGAATGTAAGGGACAAGGTTTCATAGCTTTCAATTGCACCTCTGGGGGGGGGGGCGGTTGCAGGTGTGGGTGGGTGGCACTGGGGATTGAACACAGGGCCTTCACCTTGAACTACATCCCCAGCTCCTTTTTGTTTACTTGAGATAGGGTCCTGCTAAGTCGCTAAGGTGCCCCGTGAGGCTGGATCGTGCATCCTCTGTCTCAGCCTCCCAGAGTGCTAGGACTACAAGCTTGCACACAGTTCCAGCTAAACTGCATCTCCCAATGTGTAAGAATTCAAAATGAGTTCTGAAGCTATTAGGAAGGGCCTGGCTTGTCGCGCCTGTGTCCTCTTCCATAGCAGGATGGGATTAACCCACAAACATTTATTGCAATGTATTGCAGACTTATTGTTTTATTGCATTATTTGCTTCATTAAAAATTGTTTTCAGTGGCATGGTGGAACAGCATTCTAGGAGACTGAAGCAGGAGGACTGCCAGTTCCAGCCCAGCCTGGTCAAGTAGAGACTTAGTGAGACCCTGCCTCAAAATCAAAATAAAAATAGGTTGGGGACATAGCTCAGTGTGAAGGCTCTGGGCTCAATCCCCGGTAACAGAAAAAAAAAAGTTTTGACACCTTTAGTAGAAAATTTGACATTGGAAAAAATAAAACATCAGTACTAAAAGGGTCTATGAAATCAGAAGATTTACAGAATTCACCTCAAATTAGGAACCACACAGCTAAACATGTCACAGCCTGAGCCACTTTTATTAGATGAGCTAGATTTAGCACACTTGACATTTAACTAAGTAATGCACTCAGGTTCTCAGGAAACAGTAACTTTTTTTAGAGGTAAAAAAGCCAGAAGCCACAGACTAAAATAGAGCTTTCTTTCTGATTTTGTGCAATTCCTTTTTGCAAACAGTATTTATACAAACATTATCGTACTTTGTCCTCAAGATAGAAGAGGCTTGATAGGAACTGACGTGCTGTGCGGAGGAAATGTGCCTGTTTTGAGAGCACATGAGACAAAAATACAAACATAACGTGGAGGATGCAGTTTTTGTTTTGGGGAGTAAAAACTTTTCCTTACTGCTAAAACAAAAACTACAACTAAGTCAAGGGTAACCATTCTTTTCTGAAGTAAAAATGACTATTGATAAAATACTTTTCTTTCACTCATTCATTCTTGTTATTTTGAGTAGGTTCAATTAGTTTACTTTGAATCTGAGGCAACAGACTTAGAAATCAAAGCTTTTAAATGAGATAAGGGAGAGTTTTACAAAGCAAAATAGAAAAAGAACCAGAGTGAAGTGATAGGGTGGGTAGGGTGTGGCTCTGATAAGAGATGAAGCTGCCTTGCCAAGCTCCTGTCTCTTTGTGTGGGTGTGTGCACAAGCTCACGCTAGGGCTTGCACCCAGAACAGTGCACACCCTAGCCAAGAGCTGTACCACAGAACTACACTGCCAGCCCACAAAGTGAGCACTTTAAAAATATCACCACCTATGCCAATCCGTTCCATTTCTCCACTTGGAGTTAAAAGCTAGAGCAGAGAGAAACCCAGGTCTAGCCAGGCACAGTGATGTATGGAGGGCTATACCCTCAGCTTCTTGTGGGAGGCTGAGGCAGGAGGATTTAGGAAGACTGTCTCAAAATTTAAAAATAAAATAAAATTTAAAAGAAGCTAAGCCCTGTGGGACAGGCCTGTAATCCCAGCACTCTGAGAGGCTGAAGAGGAGGAGCATCACAGGTTTAAGTACAGCCTGTGTTAATTTAACAACTTAAAGAGACCCTGTTTCACAACCAAATATCAAAATGAGCTGGGGATGTAACTCAGTGTGAAGACCCTGGATTTCAGTCCCAGCACCACAAAAAAAGTGTGTGCACGGGGGAGATTAGATAGGGTATACAGCTCAGTGTGAAGGCCAGGCCCTTGGGTCAACCTCCCATATTACAATAAATAAATACACAAATAAGTTTTAAAAATTACAAAGGGTTGCAGAGGCAGCTTAGTGGCAGAGTGCAAGACCCCAGATTCAATCACCAGTACTGAAAAAAAAAAGTTCCAGGCATACTCTTGCGTTCTTTTTTGGCACCAGAGATTGAACCCAATTGCCTCACGCATGCTCAGTACAGGCTCTCCCACTGAGCTACATCCTCTAAGACTTCAGGGTTCCCCTCAGCTCCACCTAAGTCCCAAGGCGATTAGGAAAGGGCCTTACAGATGAAGAGGGGTGTGGCATCCTTATTTGTTCTCACCACCATTATTGTGCCCATTCTGTCTGTGCAGCTGGCAGAGAGAGCTTCAGTGCATCTTTGACATTGGCCTGCAAACCTTTCATTGTGAGTACATTTGCCTACACTGTGAGTTAAAGAAAGCTAAAACAGAGAAGAAGAAAATCAACTTTCCATGCAGTTAATCCAGGAGCCCTAATTCTCACTGGCGCTACAGAGGAGAGAGGGGGGGGGGGGGGGGAAAGACATTGAGTTTCAAATAAGGTAACATTTTTTAAAAAAAGGAATTTTGGACCACAGCTCATTATTGCTTGGAACTGTTTGTATTGTATTGAAAGACTGCAGAAAGCACTCCCATGGCTTAGAAAATGCACAGGGGCGAAGAAAGGAGCTCCGTTTGCTGTGATCAAACAGGTATTTTCTTTAATATAATGGAAAAACAATTCTTTAGCACCCAGAATACTAAGTTATCTTTAGAATTGGCTTTTCCTTAATACTAACACTGTTGTAATGTCTGTCTAATGAAAGCAGAGGGAAGGTGAAAGAATTAGTGGTCTTACTCACTACAGACAGAGCAAGAGCATTATTTTACAATTCAGACGTGCTAAAAAAAAGTCTGTGTAAGACAGCACGGTATTTATAATGTTCCCATTTTTAATACACTGTGATCACTGACACAGAAAGCTGCAGAAACCTAGAAGATGACTTATTGGCATAATGAATGGGAAATGATAGGGATACAAAAGGGCTTGGGTTATGCATTTAAGTTCAATGTTAAATCAAACAAATACATGCTGAGGAATTGACCCCCTGCTTGTAGATACCCATTTGTCCCTGGGTCTACCATCTATGTGTCTCTGAGTGGTTGGCAGGTCACATTGGCAAAATTAAAGAAAGAGAACTGACACAACTGCCCATATTGGAAAAGCAATTACTTTAGACAGCAGTAATTTTGGAATTCGTTAATTTAGTAAACCATTTTGATACACTAAATCTTAAAAATCACTGATGAACAAATAGATAAATTGGTAATAAGGAGTTTCATGAGGCTTTTATTTGCTTAGTTGATTGGTTGGGCCTTCACACTGAGCTGCATCCTTCCCCTCTTTTTATTTTTATTTTAAGACAAGGCTTGAGCAAGTCACGAAGTTGCCTGGGCTGGGTTCGATCCAGCGCTCCTCCTGCCTCAATCTCCCAGATTGGTGAGAGAACAAATATGTGCCACCATATACAACAATTTTTGTCATTTTCTATAAAATGGCAGTTCTGCCACTTGTTATGGCACACTGTGACCTCAGCATACTGGGAGGCTGAGGCAGGAGGATCCCAAGTTCAAGCCCACCCTGGGCAACCCAGCAACTTAGTGAGAGCCTGTCTCAAAATAAAAATTTAAGAGGCAGGCCTGATGGCACAGGACTGTAATCCCAGTGCTCTGAAAGGCTGAGGTAGAAGAATACCAAGTTCAAGCCAGCCTGGGCAACCTGGCAACTGAGTAGCACCCTACCTCAAGAAAAAAAAAAAACTTTTTAAAGGATGGAGCTGTAGTTTAAAAAAAAAAAGTTTCGGAGGTTGCAAATGTAGATTGGTACAGAGGCCCTGGGTTCAATCCCCAGTACTACCCAAAAAATTTTTAATAAAACGTTCATAGCAGTTTTACTTGTAAAAACTATCTAAAAGGAAGATCTCAGGACCTATCCCTGAGAAGTCTCACTTTATCTAGGCCACAATTCCTGAAATTGTGATACAGGTGACATATAGCACACTCATTAGGAAACCTGTGACTATACTAATTCTGTGGAAATATCTGAATTATCAAAACTAAGTAGCAATTCAGGTACAGAATACATTCCATGGAAACAACTTGGAGATATTCGCCACTCACTCACTTCTTGGTGGACACTGCACCAAGCCAAGCACACATAGTAGGCACAAAGTTCATGTTTTCTTTAACACTCTACTATCTGTAAAATTCTCGGACTTTATTTCGTTCATCCATATAAATACAAGTGATTCTACACAACAGTAAAACATCTAGATGATTTAATGAATTACCCAGTTTAAATATACACAATAACTTTATGACTATTGAATGTTTCCTGACATGACTGATATTTTGGCTTCCTTTAAATATGGCCACTCTTTGAGTTTTGGAATGTCTAATGAAATAAAGAAGAACACCTTACCGGAGAAGAAGCCTTAACGGAGAATAATCTGGAACTGCTGGGCCTGGAGGCACAGACCTGTAATCCTAGCATTCTAGGAGGCTGAGGCAGGGAGATCCCAAGTTCAAGCCCAGCCTGGGCAATTTAGTGAATTAGTAAGAGCCTGTCTCAAAATCCAAAATAAAAATGGGTTGGGCATGTGGCTCACTGTGAAGTCCCTGGACTTGATCTCCAGTACCGCGCACGCGCGCACACACACACACACACACACACACACACACACACAGACAGACACACACACACACACACACACACAAATCAGACAGTAATATTTCAGTCATTCAATATACATTTACCACAATTACAATATTTTTCTAGCACTGAACAAGTGGGCTTTATTGCCTGCTTTACTTAAGAAATCCTCTTTCCTGATTCTTGTAGAGACTTTAGTTCTAAACACCAAATTACTTGAACACGTTCATTGGCCTTAATCTAAGCTAATAATATATATTGGTGAACATCACATATGTACCAAATAAGATTGAATTAATGCAGACTACATCATGGACCCTTCCTTCTGCAACTAAAAGTGCCCAGGGCCATACATTTAAAGAAATGAGTGCAAATTCAAAACAAATGCATTATCTCTTTAGAGCGATTTAATTTTAATTAACACATTTATGCTGTGTACAAATGCTCAATTTACAGTTCTTAGAAGCAAGCCTAGATTTCACAAAGTATTATTATATATCAAGATTTGGCATTTGTCAGTTACAATTTATTTTCTGATTCAATATGTGACCAATAGAAAACTATACTGACTTTTTAAATTCAAAGGTATCTCCAAATTTTTTCCTTTAATATACAAAGTGGTTAGTGTCCTGTGATCTGATTTTCAAAAAATATTGTATATTGCAACTATTCAGTTATCCAAAATGACTATACTTTTATTAGCAGCGTTAGAGCTTAAATTCAGTGTAAAATAGCTGTATTATGCAATTAGCCGATATGTAATTACAGGGAATCTAATGGAGCCAGATGCGTGCAATCCAGTCACTTGCAAACCAGATATTAAGACTTCCTCAGTTTTATGCATATGAGCAAATTATGCACTCCAGCAGAGCTTGTGAAAGAATGAGTTGCATCCATTTTCACCAGTTGGATCATGTGTTTTTTCATTTCACCAGTTCCCAGAGATTCCTTAAAGCTCTGAAGCTTTACAACCCTGTGAAACCCACGTTAAGTTCCAAGAATCCATAGAAAAGACAACAAAAAGATGTCCTTCACGTTTTTCCTAAATTAGGACTTTGTTCCCATCGCCCTTGTGTGGGCAACATGGCCTTCTGACAGAGTTTCCTGGGAATGCTTCTCTGCAATCTCATTCCCCAGATGAAATCTAGCACCTTGGGCATAGAGGCAGTGCTTCAGTGTTCAACAACGTTGCATTCTTTGGAAAAAGCTTCACTCCCCATCCCAGAGATAACAGCAAATGAAGCTCAAAAAACATACAAGGCTCAAGAATGATCAAGGAATAAACACCTGATAGAACACACATGCACAGATGCTGTGCTAGAAGCAAAGACAAACATTGAAATGCATAATGATTTTGGAAAGATTCCATTATCAAACATGTGATTTGCTTAAAGGACCTGAGTTGCTGACATCAGACATGGGGTATCGGCTTGTTAGCAAAGTGAAACATGATGGCAGAGAGATACTGGAGACTGGCGAGTCAACTGAAATCACTGAATGTCTTCATTTAATATATCATTGGTCAGAAGTGAACTAAACACCTTCTGTTTTCAATTATCACTACAGCCAACAAAATGTTACATCCTGCCTGGATATGGTGGCACATGCTTGTAATTCCACCACTGGGGGAGAGAGTGGAGAACTGAGGCAGGAAGATAAGGTGTGTGAAGCCAGCTGAGGTACACAACAAGTTCCAGGTCAGCCTGGACTATAAAGCGAGATCCCGCTTAAAAAAATTACATATCAATGTGGCTGGATGTTTTTGTAGAGGACAGTGTGGTCTTCAAAGAAATGTTATTAGCTGGCCAACCAATCAAACACTTCGGTGGTGACCAGATGCAAAGGTATTAGTGTAGTTTTTGGTTTAAGTTCTGACTAGGTAACACTAGTGAATCATCTATAAATAATTTCTATGCCCAGGGTTGATACTAAGATGTTAAAATACATTTATTTATTTGAGCCACCTTCTGTTCTTCCATTGTTGACTCAGGGACATTTACAAAGAGAATTGTTGGCAATAACATTTTCATCATCCTTCCAATGGAATTGCTGAGGACTTGATTTTTTTTTAAAGGGGGGCTTTTCCTTTTTTCTCCCCCTAAAGAAAGAACAACAAAAGGCAGCAGAAGCAGGAATGCTTCTCAGGCTCTAAGAGGGTGTTCTGCCTCCTGATTTGTGCTGGTTGACAAGACCCTTAGGATGTGGGGCGCACCTATAGGACAATCCATCTGCAGCTGATACAACAATACTGGCCCACACACACAGACATCCATCTTGAAAGAGGACATTTAGCAGGGTGTGGGGGCACATGCACATGTGTAATCCCAGCACTTGGGAGGCTGAGGCAGGAGGATTGCTGTGAGTCTCAGGCCAGCTTCTGCTACATGTTGAGTTCAGGGTAAGCCTATACTACAGACTGAGACCTTGTCTCAAAAATGAAAAGAAACCAGACATTTAATATAACCTTACTGACACTCCCTAGCAACCTACCAAAACTCAAAAACTGTTTTACTAGGCTAACCCCAGGACTACTGGATAGGAGAAGGATGAGAGGATCAGGTAGAAAGAGATGGACAAAGGTGATAGACCAGTGAAGGGAAGAATAATGGAAAGTTCCGTAGCTCCCCTACAAATCCAAATGGGAAGGAAAGAAACACTTCAGGTCACCTGGGAAATGAATTAATTAATTTTGTTTTGTTTTACTGTATAAAAAGATCTACAATAGAAAAAAATTCACAATGCTATAGTACAACAGTATTTCTATACTGTTTTTTCAGCTAAGCCTCAATTTTTTTTTGAGACAGGGTCTCTCTCTGTAGCCCAGTCTGGTCCTGAACTCACTTCGGAGCCCAGGCTGGCCTTGGACTCATGGCAATCCTCCTGCCTCAGCCTCCCAAGTGCTGGGATTACAGGCGTGCACCACCACGCCCAGCTTATGTGGTGCTGGGGAATCGAACTCAGGTACTTAGCACTTGACTTAGCGCTTACTAAGCAAGTGCTTTAACCGCTGAGCCATTCCTCCAGCCCCACAGCTAAGCTTCAATTTTCAAAATATTATTTCTGCAGTGCTGAGGACAGAACCCAGGGCTTTGCACACGTTAGGCAAGTACTGTCCCAAGCCTCAACTATTATTATTATTTCTTGTGGTATGGGGATGGAACCAGTACCTTCACACTAACCTACTACATTACTAGCCATTTTTTTTTTTTGAGACAGGGTCTCAAGAAGTTGCCTAGGCTGTGCTTAAACTGGTGATTTATCTGCCTCAGATTCTCAGAGTAATTACAATCACCAAACCATAAAACAAAACAATTGGCAGACTGTGCTGGCCCAACCCGATGGCCCTAGCTATGCAGGGAACTGAGGCAGGAGGTTTGCAAGTTGGAGGCCAACCTGGGCAACTTTACGAGACCCTGTCTAAATAAATAAATACAAGTCTTCTTGGTTGGATTGATCAATGAAAAATGAATTAATGAAGTAAAACAATTCAAGGAACTCTAAAATATAA
Source organism: Ctenodactylus gundi (assembly GCA_004027205.1). Lineage (NCBI taxonomy): Eukaryota > Metazoa > Chordata > Mammalia > Rodentia > Ctenodactylidae > Ctenodactylus > Ctenodactylus gundi. The sequence continues at coordinate 31,918 of PVKB01001319.1, forward strand.
CAAAACCAAAAGTACAACTGTACAGCAATAAAACTGGGAGGTTTTTATTTTTATCCTGAGTGAAACCAGCCCCATGAGGACTGCATAAACCTACGGGAAGAATGCTGACATTGGTCAAAACGTTTTGGTGCACCTCTTTAGGATTTTCTTTCTGGCACACATTACAAAACCAGCAAGAAAATCAGTGTCAATCCTCTACAGTCACACCCTCGTAATACTAACATAAATTGAGCAAAGGTACTGAATAATTTAAGACATACAATACAGTCTTTTTCTTATGTGTATCAACAGTCACACTAAGAAATTGTCATCATATTTTAAAATAAGACTAAAGCTGTTGACGAAAGTAAAATTCTTATCCAATTAAAAGTAAACCATTAAATTACCATGTTTATGGATTTTAAGTATACAACTTATTTTTATCTAAGAGTAAGTGTATTCATTGGAAGATAATGAACAACAAGCATTTAATAACATTTTAATTTGATGTGTTTAAATATTCATAACTATGTTTATAAGCCCACATGTCTGATCCAGTGATTATGCTTATGAAATGCAGTATTTCTTAGATGCCTCAACTCTCCATCTATTTTTCTGAAAACTGTATTAATTTGCACTCCAATACAAACTATATATTTTTAATAACACATCCCATAGTATTAAAAAATACTACTCAAAGGTAACAAAACAACAACTATCTACATGGGGAAAAGGGAATTGACATTTAAGTACTGCTTTGTGACAGGGCTATTTATGGGCATTTCCTTGTTCAGTCAACTCTCGGTGGTATTACTATTTACAGTATAACTGGCTCATACACAACCTTCTAGTTTACCTTTCTAAGGGTTATTTTTTCAATTACACCCTCAAAATTCTGCCCTGTCTGTTTGCAGAAACACAGTTGTTGGTGGGTTTTTTTTAGGTACTTATTTATTTATTTATTACTTATTTTTCTCGAGACGGGGACACCTCACGCTGGCCTCAAATTCATACAGCTCAGGTTAGCTTCCAATTCACATATATGGTCTCCTGCTCCAACTCCTCCAGGATTAAGGGTACGGACATGTGCCATCACACCTGGCTTGGTTTTTGCTCTTAAAAGCAAAAACAAAGTTCAGTCAGCATTGTTTTGGGGGGATAAAAAATAGCAAGTGTTAGGCTAGTGAGACTTCCTTAACTGGCCTCTTTGCCTGTTCTTGACGTAAATCAACAGGAATCAAAGAGCCATTTTCCCAAGATAGGCATTTCCCCCACTTTTTCAAAATCACAGTATCATCAGGCTATTTAGTATTAATTTTGACAAAACTACATCTAAAGATTCAATGGCTATCTACTCTATGAGGCTGCAATTTTAAAATACTTCATCATGGCATAATCATGCCAGATAAATGGAATGGTAGACATCTACGTATTACACTAGATTACAGATGTTAGATTTAAAATGAGAAATCAAATATCTGGAGGTGAAAGAATTTGAGTGTCATCCTCTGCTCACAAACTATAGTTAATTCACAACAACTAGTTTTTTTTAATTTTTAAATTTTGTCTGTTTTTAATTTTACCAACATATGTTCCTTTTTCCCGATTTTATTAATATGTATAAGTGCAAAATTTAAGGTTTACAATGAAGTTGAGCATTTTGTGCACTTATGTATCTTGTCAAGGTGACAAGTACTTTCCCACTTTCCTTTTGTCCCTCCCCCTACCCACCCCTCCCTCCCTTCCCACCCTACCCCGTTTTCACTTTCACAACAACTAGTTTTTTTTAAAAACACCTATATTCCGCAATTCTGTAAAAGCATTCTAATCAATGGTTGTCAAATGCTGCTCCAGAGTCCATTTTGGAACTTTTGACTAATACATACAGAATGTTGTAATGTTCCTTCTGGATGCCACAAAGGCCCTTTTTTCACCTTTTGAAGTTAACCTCAGCTTGGTTTTTTCCTTTTTCATCGAAATGGTGGTGTTCAAAGATTCTGCCCCCCCCCCAAATTCCTGCCTTCATTCATTCTTTCCTTCTCATCAGTCCAATCAATCTTTGCCTGTAAATTCTTCCGTGATCTCCCCAGAACCCACCCTTGAGCTCCACTTGCAGAAACAAAGGTGGAAAACCATTGGGATTTGGCCTTGAATTCAAGATCCTCCCACCTCAACCATGGTGCTATGATTACAGGTGTACACCACAACATGGACCTTCAAAAGCCATTTTTTTTTTTCTTTAGGCAATACTGGGGATTAAATCCAGTGCCTTCATACTGAGCTATATTCTCGGCACATTTTCTAGTTTTTTTTTTTTTTTTGACACACAGTCTCATCATTAAGTTGGTAAGTTGCACAGGCTGGCCTCGAGCTTGTGATCCTCCTGCCTCAGTCTCCTAGACTATAGGATTATAGACCCACACCCTCCAGCCCAGCTAAAATGGCATTTTTATACATGAAAAAACAGAATATAAATTGTCCAAATCCAACAAGTTAACCAAGGTTACTTAGGAGATATGATTGTCACTATAACAAAATGATAATCACAAAAATAATTTAAATGGTTTTATTTAAGTCAAACAATTGTAGGCATCCTGGGCATTCCTTTTTGAGCATAAACATGAAATTAACAAAGCAAGTGTTCACGTTTCTAGTTTTAAACGCTTTAGCTCTACATGTGGAATGCAGATATTTGAAAAACATTTGCAACAATGCATAACATAATGCATCCTGGGTTATGAGTTAGGCCAGTCTTCACCTCCATCTTCCCATTTATCAATCCTAAATTTGAGAGGGGAGTGTTTTTGCTTTTTCATTTCACAAATGATTGCTCAACACAGAATGAAATACACCAAAAGAAGAAAATAGTCTTTTTATACCTAGGGAAGAAGCAACTACTCTTAAAATGATCACTTCAAGATAACAGACATCCAAATTGATGTGGTTTTCTTTGAAACCTCATCAGTAAATCATTTCTTGCACAGTAGGTTCGGCATTAACCCTGCATTTAGGATAGGTAGTGTTATGGAGGGCTGGCTGCTGCATACCAACGTCAGTATCAAGTTCTTCGTCAGGAATTAGAGACTGTCCCGGATACCAAGCAGGACAACACTGGCAAAAAAACAAAAAGTGAACTGCAGATAGGTCAAAACAGGTCACATTTTTTTCATAGAAAAATGTCACAAAATGTTACACGGACATGTTGTCCTAAATGCTAGCTTATCACAAAACAAGGTGATATCTTTAATGCTTAACACCATATGTTTAAATGGTCTTTACATAGGTTGTATTTCCATAAAGCACATTAGACAACGCATACACCCTATTAAAGATGAATATTATAAAGTTGCCATGTGGCAAAATTGTTTTTCTAGTTGCTGTGAAGCATACATTTTTCTCCATTCATCAGATTAGTCAACAGGTTAAATAGTTACGAGTTTAAAAATACACAAAACTGCTTGGTTTGTCCGATGCTTTTTAAAGAATGATGTTATCTAGTTTGGTTATAATTAATCTGTTGACACAGCGGTTTCTCTTAATTTTCAGAGAATGCGTGCTCTCACATTAAAAGTTATCATTAGTCCAAGAGAAGAGCGCTTCCCTATGTAAATGCTTTCCCACAAACTTAGGGTTTTCCAAGCTGTACATTTCAATAGTTGTGACAAAAACCAAACCTCAGTGTGAAATAGAAGGGCCTTCTGGACTTGTCATTCAAATATTAAAGCTTTACCAGTCTATTACTTGCCCAGTTTTTCAGAAATTCCATTCACATAACTCCTCTGAAAATCAACCTATCGAATGACTCAAAGAACACCGCAGGTATCCAGGGCAAACAGTTCACCAAGGCATCTTAGTTTGATTTTAAAGTCAACTTGGGAGACAATCCTGGGCTCTGTAGATCTTAAAAGGCCCATCCCCTGACTGACTAACCAACGACTAAAACTTTTCCATTTAATGAACTTTCTGTTTTCCGCGCTTTTGGTACGAAGAGATTTAAGCAGGAAAAAGCTCAATCATCGGGGTTCAAACTACAGGTTGGAAAAATAAAGTATACAGCAAGCACTATTTACTTCCTTTGATCTCTGAAAGATGTCAATACTCTCATCCACTGAAGGAGTGGGAGGAGCCGCTGAGCCTGGGAAGGAAACTTCGCCCACAGGAAAGAGAGAGAGAAAAAAAAGTTCGGTTTGGTGGCAATTTCAAAACAAGTTTCCAAAGTGCTGAAGAGGATCCAGTCCCTTTGACTTGCAGAAATTATACATAAGAAAAGGACAGAAAATACTATAGGGCATGCTTATTTTAATTGCCCAGGGGTTTCCAATGCAAAGCACGACAACTTAAATGCATAGTCCAAATTCTTGGTCCAAAGCCGTCTTCTTTGTGCACTGAAAAGGAGGAAAGACAACCCCATCAATTGTTCTCCGCAGAAAAAGGCAGTGTTTTGCAGATTTCCCCCACATCAGGGCCAGCTTTGCTAATGACCTGCCCACCCACCTGGGGCCCTTCCCAAGGTGGCCCTCG
>PVKB01001319.1:36517-160652 GCA_004027205.1 Ctenodactylus gundi
TTTTTTTTTTTTTTTTTTTTTTTTTTTTTTTTTTTTTTTTTTTTTTTTTTTTTTTTTTTTTTTTTTTTTTTTTTTTTTTTTTTTTTTTTTTTTTTTTTGTCCTGCTGGAGATCCCAGAGTTGCCTGGTTTCCTTCACAAGGCAGCATTAAGGCATGAAGGCAAAGCTGAATCAAAGTTTTCGGGCCTTCTCCCTCTCTTAACCTAAGAGCACCAGCTGTTGTGGCATACGCGAAAGGCATGTGCACGGGATCACATTTAAATGAGATATGCAGAAACCCGGGCCCGGACAACGCGATGGGTTCGAACTCCCGATCCCACAGGTTGACAGTGCGTGCGCCGTTCCCGACCTTACGGACTCCGCCATTGTCCTGGGGACACTGTCCACACTCGTTCATGTTTAGAGGCTCCAGGGTGCCGTGCAATCCCGACAAGGGCACTGGCACTGGAAACAGGCCCCCTCACCCCTGAGGGCCTAGCACCCATGTTCGCGGGAGGGTGAAGCGGCCCCCAGAGGGTTTTAGGTCCAAGTCTTGTAGGAACCCCAACTCCCAAAAGGGCACTGCAACTTCCCACAATGCTGAGGAAGAACTTCTTCGCTTCCGTTTTCCTTTTTTTTTTTTTTCCTTTTTTTACATATATTTTTAACGGTTCTGTGTCCGACCGCCGCGACCCCCCTTCTCCCGCGAGGCGCCCCGAGCTGCCAATAACAAGGGGCTTGAAACGCCGCGCCCCGTGGGCAGCCTGGAGCCGCGGGGGTTCGCATCCGGCCGCCATGTTCGCGAATCGAGGGCCGCCCCCAAAACCAACGCCCCCCACCACCACCACGTCCCTCTCCCTTTCTCCTTCCCTCCCTCCCAGCTCGGCCGCGGCGCGGCAAAGCCGCTTTCAACCGGCGCCCACCCCCTCCGCGCAGAACCCGCCCCGACGGCGGCGGCAGTGCGCCTGCGCGCGGCGGGCGGGGGGGGGGGGGCAAGGGCGCCCCGAGTCCGGGCCGCGGCTTGAAAAGGCCGGAGCCCCGGGAAGCGGGGGAGGGGCGCGCCCGGCCCGGTCCCCGCTCGGCCCGGCCCGGCTCTCACACGTGCGCGCTAAAAACCCACTTCAAAGTGTCCCCGGCGCGGGCGGCCGCTTCAGGCCCGGCCTGGGGCTCGCAGCGCGCCCCCCGCCCGGCCTCGCCCTGCGCCCCCACCCCCAGCGCTCGGGAGAAGATGAATCGAGCACAAAGTTTGCAGCCAGCGCTGCGCTGGCCCTCGGAGCTCACCATTGTTTGGGCTCGTATTGACCCCAGGTCCGGATTAGGCAGCGGCCGATTCCTGCTTTACAGCCCTGCAGGCCTAATGAGGCCGGGAGGCGACGGGGCGCGAAGCGTCCTCGGAGCCCCGGCGACCGCCGGCTTACGGCCGCCAAGGGCCCTGTAGGTGGAGGTCAAAGGGTCAGCGGGCAGAGACCGCGAGAGAATTGACCCTCGGAAATCGGGTCCCTTCTTCCCCGCCACCGCCTCAGCCTGCACTTACAAGAACTTGGGTGTGTGCACAGGGGGCTGTGCGGTCTGGCAGGAGCCCCGACTTCTCAAATGCAGCGTCAGCCCCATTAAAGCCTAACTGGAGACGAGGGCCACAGGCCTGTGACAGAAACCCACCCTAGGTGCCTGGACCGGAGAACCTGCTCCTCGGGATGGGCACCCTGGTGGCGATTCTTGGAGAAACTTGTGCTAAGGACCCCTTTAAACCTTTTCTGTTGTGTTTTAGGGGTATTTTCTTAGGAGGAAACCGAATAGAGGGAGTCGGAGTCAAAGAAAAGAGAAATCAGGCGGAGAGAGGGGGAGGGGCGAGAAGTCCAGTACACACCAAGTTTCCTTGGGAGGTTTTGTGACAAGGGCAGTCAGTGCTCACTGGTCTCCAACCTTCCCTATAGCCAAGACAACCTTCCACTGTGGGTGACGGCCTGACTTGTCTTGCGTGGGAATAGCCATCTTCCTTTCCCCACCCAGCACTGGGGCTCTAAGCTAAGGCGCCCATTTTGAGAAAGATAATGGGCCTTAACAAAGGTTTTCCAAGGTGCAGTAAAGAAAATAAGGAACGAGTTAGTAAGGGTCTAGCGTGGGCTTCGCTTCCGTATTTATGATGGGGACCGAGTGTTCAGTAACTGCAAGGTTATTGCTGCAAACTCAATGTAAATGTGAACTCCCAGAGCCAGATGATGGCAGGAAGAAAACCTTTTTGTTTTTTAAAACAAAGTCAATAGTTTTCTCTTTCAAAAACGACAAGGACATATAGGACATGGTTTTGAAAAATTTTGCTGTACCCACAGTAGCAGTAATCATGTAGATGGGCCAAGGTTTTATGTGCGTACTACTTATCTTTATTACCTAATTAGCATCATCTTCTCTTAGGACACTCACAATGCTTTCCTGTAAAAACTGGTAGTAACTTCAAGCATCTAAGAAAAGATGAAACTCTTCCTTGTCTCCTAAGGAGATACCTAGTATGTTTAATGGGAGAAGGAGAGGAAAGTTTCTGAGTGAATCCTGCACCCGACCCATCTCCCTTTAAGGTTAGATTAAGTTGGGGAAGAGGACTCCTGAAGAAATTAATAAATGTGAAATTGACTGCATGTGTCAGAAAAAAAGCACACTATATAGTTTTCATAAGGACACACGGTTAGAGAGCCAGTCTTACGAATATACAATTCCTAAAAACTTACTGAGTGGTTAAAAGGTCATGGTTTGTAGTGAAAGAAAAATAGTAACCTGGTCCAGCACCCTCAATGTCAAAGTCAAGACTGGAATGCCTGGATGGTGAGTGACAGACTGACCAGTTACCTGCTCATCACATGCGTAGTCATCCCAATGTCTGTTCATGGCATGCAAGCTTGGATACTGGTGGAGTAAAGTGCCAAAGATCCCATTCTCCACCAACAAGAAATTACCTCCAAAGCAATTTGCAATTAGAAACTGTCAATACTTAATTGTCTGTTGACAAAGATCAATAGGTAACAAAATGGTTTCAGTGGTACCCATGGAAATCCAAGTTTCTTTTAATCATCAGAAATTCTCTGAACATTTCAATTTTAGGTTGATTTATTTGAACAGGGAAAATATAGTGGGCACCAATACAAAAATGTTATAACATAAATAAGATGTGCCAATACTTTATTTCTTCAAAAAAAGAACAACCAAAACTCTAGAATTGAATATATATAATACCAAATGGACTGCCACCAAAAGCCCCCAGATCGCTGCCCGTTAAAGAGAAAGAGGTACTTAAGCCTACTCATTACATTTCTAAATACTTTACAATTCCTCATCTTCACCTCTCTATTACTCATGCAGAGATTGGGTTTTCATTAACAAACAGCACCCTAATAGAAAAAGGTCTCAACACTCTACCCACTCCAACCCCCCAAAAGAGTAATCATTTTTTTTCCATAGAACCATTGTAAAAAGAACTGTTTGTCCAAATGAGTTGCTTCGCTGAAGATTAAATGGATTGTTAACATTTTATCACAAAGCAAACAACCGTTTTTCATTGTTATTGATTTTAATGGAAACAATGCTCTTAACATCTTTGCCTACAAATAATGAACTTTAAAAATAACATTTTGCAATTTTTCTCCATACCATCATTTCAAAACTGCTGCAGTTATTACACCGCTATGTAAATGTTATGAATTGTGGTAACTGTAAATTGAACTATGTACAGGAAACAGAACAGCCTTTGCCTTCCAAAATTTAAATGGACTATGGTTCTTTTAAGAAGCACTTTAACCATAAGTAAGCACTGCTCAACTGGTCTGATCACCACTGTTTCAGACATACGCTATTTTTTGAAAATATATAGAGAGCTACTAGATTTGAAAGGCAGATTAGGTAAGTCATAGATACAAACATAGGTATCTGGGTGATCTCTAGATAGAACAGACATGCATCCTGCCACAATTTTAATTTTTATGTCGGATAATAAAGAACTAAGGGACATAAAACTAATTAGGTTACCTTATGTTTATATATGTAGGGCAAGGATGATTAAATCCAGCTTCTTAGCCTTTTGAAGTACAAGATTGAGATGTCATGGCCACTAACTGAATTGGTCAGTAATATTTGATTTGCATGCCGAAAATCCAGGACAAACACATTTGAACTCTCAGTTAAACAACCATCTGAGCTAGAGATAAAGGAAGGAGGATCTTCCCAGATGGAAACTGACACTGTAAAGAATCTATACTGCAATAGAAAAATAATTTAACAATTAAAAAAGGGATCTGAATGAGTTATAAATACCAACAAACAAGACTCAATTTGCTCAAGTCTCCCCTTTGTAGAAGGAGGCTGTTACAAAACAAGAGTCAGTGGTTCAAAAATTGTAAATTGTGTTCTTCTTTCAAAACAATAAATTTTAATGCTAAAGCAGTTATAATCAAAAGCTGTACAGAATTTGTTAGAAAACATTTATCCATAAATATTGTTCAGTTCCCGGCACTTGCAGCAATAATTAAATTACAAACGATAAATATGGCATCAACGGATATGTATTTACAAAAAAAGTTATTACAAAAGGCAACTGTATACTAAACGTCACAATCTGTGTAGAGTAACATCATATCCTCAGCCTGAAAAAATACTGAACAACAGTTTCGACCCCATTAGACAAAGATACATTCACAAGTGTAATGCTTTGAAGAAAAGTTCAAGACATAACAGGACTTTGGCATGGTTTAAGACTGTGAGAGTTTATAAACAATCACCACTAAGGCGAAGAAGAATTTCCATCAGTTTAATGTTACCACCACCAAGCCTTCTATAACTTCCTCAAGAAACAGGACAAACATTAAAATGAACTGAAGGAGTTTCAGAATGGGGTGTGCAGAGAGCAAGAGGGGAGAAAAAAGCCGTGGAAAGATTTTGTAAAAAATCCTTCAAACGCCAAAACATTTTGTTTTTTCTAATCCTGAGAAACGGGCATGGCTACTTTTGAATCTTGCCCAAAACCTTCCTGGACAATTGCAATTAACAAGATGTAGCCCTACATATGGCCTCTTGCTTTAAAACTCCATTTCCTTCTGATTGGTCTCAGTTTTCTTTTTAAAATGCATTTGGTTGTCCTCAGATGTACCATTCGTTAAAATTGGGAGGAAGTCCAGGGTTGTGGCTGGTGCTAGTTTGAACTGCAGAAGGGGTTTTAGTGGTATCTTTACTGTTTGCAGAAGCTATAGCGGGTGGAGTGGAAGATTCATAGCCTGAACTGGCAGCAGGGGAAGAATCTGACCCTTGCGATTCATGAACCTAAAATTAACATGTATATATTATAATGAATATAATTCCAACCGTCAATGTGCAAGTAAAAACAAGAGCAGAATATGAGTACTATTAAGAGCAAGACCGCCCAGTGACCCACTTAAAAGTGAAATGCTTTTTTTCCCCCTTAATTTCCATATTATCGATGTATAGAAAACCGAGGCATGTTTGGCAAAAAAAAAAAAAAAAAAAAAAAAAAGCGAGGCTCCGTCCTAAGACTGGCACTATGGAAAAAGAAAGCTCTCAGCTGTGGTCATATCACTCGAAAAATGCTTCCTCCGTGGGTAGCGTGGGCAGTGTTACTGTGCGGGGCCCTATAAAATAGGAACTCTGGGCCCCGGTTTCACAAGCCCGTGTCGGCTTGGGAAAGCAGGTACAGGGACCCGTGGCAAAGAGGTCCTGGGCGGTTGCCGACTCTCAGACAAGTGTGTGGGAACCAGACCGTGCTCCTGCGTCCTGTTGTTACCAGAAGCCAAAGAGCAAATGAAAGGCTGCCCCTGGGTCCTGCGCGACCCCTCTCCATCCCCCCGCAGACAGAGCCAGCAAGAGAAAGCCACAGCAGCCCAAGCAAGCTAGGCTAAGGCTCCCTGAAACAACTGCTTCTTCACTCTCCCCGTCCCAACTCTGCTCCCTCCAGCTCCCCCCATCCCTAAAATGGGTTCAAGGTGTCACTGCGGAAGCAAATCAGATTTAACGTGGAGGATACAGGGTGGCAGCGCGGGCGCTTCACTTCCGCGGCCCGCTTTCTGGCCGAGTGTTTACAAACCGCCGACCGCTAATAAAGAGGTAATTACCTTCATGTGTTTCCGCAGGGAGCTCGGGTGCGTGTAGGACTTGTCACACACTTTGCAGATATAGGGCTTATCCGAGGTGTGCACATGCATGTGCTTCTTCCGGTCGCTGCTGTTGGCAAAGCGTCTGTCACAGCCTTCAAATTCACATTTGAAAGGTTTCTCACCTGCACAAGGCGAAAACGCAAAAGGAGAAAAACAGGGTCAGAGCCAGAAGCTTCCCAGGACTGAGCAGCGGGGGGCTGAGCGCGCCAGGCGGTCCCAGGGAGGGAGGGCCCACTGGGGGAGGCTGCGGCGTCGATGTGCCGTGGAAAAAAAAGGGGGGGAAGCGTTGGGGGACCGCGTACGACTGGGCAGTGGTGGTCCACCGGGTGGGGTTGGGGAAGGGCCAACGCAGACGCAGAGCATCCCTTTGTTCTCGGGACAGGAGCGCTCTGGACCCCTCGGAAGTTTCCCGCAAGTTGTGCTTCCTGCCCAACCCTCACAGGGCTCCTCCGCGCCGGCCCGTTCGGTAGCCACCTCAGCGGCAAAACCGAGCCCGAGCCCGGGGGGAGAAGGGGACGACAAAGAGCCAAGGACAGGACAATTCCGACCGGCCCCTTCTTTGTACGTTTTTCATTTGCTTCTTTCACATGTAGCGGTTTCTCTAAGCCAGTTAACACATCCGTGAGTTTATACTTAATGTTCGAAAAAGCGAACAAACCCGGGGCTTCGCTACATACAGTTCGGAACAACCCGCGGAACTGCGGTGCCTTTTCTACTTTTGATTTCCTCCCACAGGACTGAACTGAATCTAGAACTCCAAGTAAGAATAGTTTCACAAAAGTATCAGTCATTTAATTAGGAGATGTGCCAATCAAGCGGAAAAAAAAGAGCGGAAGTAACCGAAAGTTATTCCATTAGCATTTCTATGGCTCTTTTCCTCGAATGTGCGCCGAGAGCTAAGTCGCTAGTACGCAACACCCTCTCAACACGTTCGGAATCTCTTCATAGTAACGCAGAAAGGGACACAGGGAGAGGCGGCGCTAGCTGGTTCCCGGGCGCAAGAAGGTCCCAATTAGTTTCTGAGACCGCAGGGCGGGCTGCCCTGGAAGTTGAAACGGGGCACAACTCAGGGAGAACACGGGTGGAGGGGGACACGGACTGCACAACACCCACATCCCTCCCGTGGGCTCGGCGGGCGCCCCCGTGTTCCTCAGCCTCTACCCTTCGCCCTCTCGAGGCGCAGGTCCGCTCCGTTGCGGAGTGCCCTGGGTGTAACTCGGGCCCACCTGTCTTTCCCTTACCTGTATGGGTCCTCTTGTGGATCTTGAGGTTCTCGGAGCGGGCAAAGATCTTCCCACAGCCCGGGAAGGGGCACGGGAAAGGCTTTTCACCCGTGTGCACTCGGATGTGGTTGACCAGTTTGTACTTCGCCTTGAAGGACTTGCCCTCGCGGGGGCACTCCTCCCAATAGCAGACGTGGTTGTTCTGCTCCGGGCCCCCCACGTGCTCCATGGTGACATGCGTCACCAGCTCGTGCATGGTGCTGAAGGTCCGGTCGCAGCTTTTCTTGGGCCGGCTCAGCTGTGCCTCCTCGATCCACTTGCACGACAGCTCCTGCTTAATGGGCTGCCGCATGTAACGGAAGAAGGCTCCCGGCCCGTGGTGGGCCGCCACGTTCACGCCCATGTTCATGTTCATGGGGTTATAGTTTGGAAACTGCGCGCTGGCTGTGTAGGGGTCCGTCCGCGGACTGGCTACAGGGCGGTAAGGGTCAGCGCGGCCGAACAGCTCCCCACGCAGCCCCAGGTGGACCTGGTTGTTGTCCACGTGCCCCGTGGGCGACGGGTGCCCGGCGCCCTGGTCATGCAGCCCCGGGAAGAGCAAGTAGCCGGGGGGCTCGGGAATACCAGCCGGAGCGTGGAGGCTGCTCGCCGAGCCAGCAAACAGCCCGTGCTGCCCGCCCCCCGAGGCCGCCTCGCTGAGCCCGGAGCCACGCTGGCGGAAGAGAAAGTCGCGCGTGGAGTTGAACGCGGCGGAGGCAGGACCGCCGTAGGCGGGCACCTGGCTAGCGTGATGGTGGTGGTGGTGGTGGTGGTGGTGGTGGCCCAGGGCGTTGGCGTAGCCCGAACCCTGCGGAGTGAAAGCCGAGCTCTGGCCCGAAGACAGATCGTGCGCCGCGGCCGGGCTCAGTTTGAAGGCGGCGGCGGCGGCGGCGGCGGCGGCAGCGTGGGTTGAGTCCCCGAAGGGATTCAGCCCCATCCCCGCCGGCTCGCGGTTGGGCATCTCGTGGTGGCGCGGCGCGCCGAAGCTGCCCACTCCCAGTCCAGGGAACTGCGGGCCTCCGTCCAGGAGCATCGTCATAGGTGGGGCGTTGTGCACACCAGCGGTCCGGCCGAAGTGAGAAAGGGTGCGCTGCCGGCGAAGGAGGGGATCTCCAAAGTGCTGCAGGAGGATGGCGGCGGGCGGACACTGCAGGAAGACCCCTGAGGCGCCGCCGGGAGCTGCAACTTTCCGTCGCCGAGAGTCTCCTGCAGAGGGATCGGAAGGAGGAGGGGGAAAAAGGAGCGGGGAGGGAGGAGACGGGGGAAGGAGGAGGGAGGAGAAAAGATTCTAGGACTGGATCTGGTTTAACAAACTAACCGGAGCGCACAAAGAAAATTAAGCAAAATAAAAAGTGGAGGGCGGGGTTTGTCAATCCTATTCGGGGTACCCCTCCTCTGCCCAAAAGCGCAGAACCCGGGACCCTGGAGGCTCCCTGGGTACCGGCCTTCCAGCTGGGCTGCTCCAAGTGGCGGAGCCGGATCACGGACGGCGGGCGGGCAGTAGGTAGGCTCGATCCTAGCCGCTCGCCTCGCTAGTACCAGCCTCTTCGCCTCCAGAGTAATGTCCTTGGACTGATAAGTCAATCACTCACTCCTCGCACATAAACCGAGCGGGAGGCCGGGCGGCGCGCTCCAATGGGGAGCCAGCTGGCCCACGGTCACCTGACCCCCGGCCCTACCGTCTATTGGCTGCTGCCACACCGATTGGCAGCTGTGGAGTGCAGAACATGGCAGCCGCGGCAGAGCGACCGCAGCTGATTGGGCAGCTGCTGGGAGCCTGGCAGGTGAGGCGGCGGCTGCCGGGCGTCCGCGAGTGGGCTCCGCGCGGTTTGCACTGCTGTGCGGTACTAGGGCCAGGCTTCAGTCCGCGAACAGCGGGGCGGAGCTGAGCCTCTTTCCGGCGGCGTGCTGGCCTCAGGCGGGTACCAAGCACCGCTCGCGCGCTCTCTACCCGCTTTAGCTAAAGTAACTTTGCCCCGCAAGGATCCTTGTCAGTGCCGCGCCTCCTCTTTCAGCGCGGCTCCCCACGTCCACTCCTGCGTGGGCCCCCACCGCCTTGCCACTTTATGAACGTTCTCCCTCCGTAACCGCACGGGGCCGGGCTCAGCGTGAGCGCTCCACTTGCACGCTGCCAGCCCAACCGCTGCTTTCACCCCAAAAGCTACCCGGCAGTCTCGACGTCCCCGAGACCTTGGACCCAAGCCAGTACAGCTCGCTGCTTATGTCCCGAGCTGGCGGCAGCTGTCCGAGGCCCTAAGGCGAGGAAATCATTGGTCTTAAAGCCCTGAACTTCGGATCGAGCTAAGCCTTGACATGTTAGTTTGTGAATATCAGTTGTAGTAACCGCTGCCCACTGACCCCACTACACACCAGACACAACACAACAAGCAAACAACAGTGAACCCAAGCGCATAGCAGGGAACACGAATGCGACACACTAAATGCAAGTACACGGCATGAAACACGCATAATACACTAAACATAGGACACACAAGATAGTAACAGCAGTACACACACAACAGAACTCAGGCGTGCAACTAGACACAATAAGGCAAATACATGCACATAAACGCAAACGCGCAAAACTTAAACATGCACGAAACACACAGCCCATATACAAAAAACACAACACCCTAAACACGTGATAAATACAGGAGACACGCAGCATCAGTGTGATTTCCATATCACTATGCTAGTCATCTTTGGATTCTCCACATTTTCAGACACAAAGGTGGGGAGAGGGAATGGAGACTTTCTTCACGCTCGACACCCAGGGCTTTGCTCTCTTCTACTACCCCGATGTATTTCCTCTCCACGGAGACGTGGACATTTAGACCAGACGGCAAACACCTATGTCCGGGAGTAGCGCCTAGTTATCTGGGGGAACTGCTTTATCTCCTAAGTTTTCACTTGCCAAGGATGTTGGAGTGACCCCTCACTCCCTGTGTTTCTGGACAGAAAGACCAGTTTTAGACAAGGTTATAAATTCACACGTGTGTGTGTGTGTGTGTGTGTGTGTGTGTGTGTGTGTGTGTGTCCGACCAGAAAGGCATTTGTAAGGAATGCAGGAGAGTGAGAATGTAAAGAAAAGGCTAAGGGAAAACTGGCTGTGATTGTCACATCCCGAGAGGGGCAGAGCCCCAAAGTGTGCGCCTTGAGGCAGCCTCACAGCCTGGCCGCCATCTCTCTGTAGGAAACATAACATCTGATCAAGTTCAGAGGCGCCAGGAGAGACCGCCTCAAGCAGCGCTTTATAGCTGCAGTCTTTCACTTCCTGCCCCCCAATCTGCCTGGCCTGGCCAACACTTCACCTTCTTTCTTTGCCAGTTCGCTGGGGGTAAACCCTGCCGCTACCACATCCTATCGTAGTCTCCCCCTCCCGTCCAAATCGCCCCAATCTCCCTCCACAGCCCGATCTCTCCCCAGGTTGGAAGGTGAGTTCACTGCTGACTTAAATTATTGCATCTACCGAAAATAGGCTCTCCAAGAAGGGATTCGTTGTCGCTCAGCAAAGGATTTCTTTGCGGGGAGGTGGGGGGGAGTGGCGGTGTTTCTGAGAAGAATAAATGTTCTTAAATCATGCAAATGAATTCCCTGGAGTCAGGTTTACAGAAAAAGGAGGTTTGCTTTTCTTTCGTTTCTCCCTTTCCGTTCATTCCCCTCTTTAGTTCCTTCTTTCCCTGTATCTCTCCTCACCTCTCGTCAACCCCCAGAGTCCCTGGGCACGTAGCTGGTTTGACAAAGTTTGGATCTTCTCCCAGTGCCAGTCCTGGAGAAAATGCTTTTTGAGCCTGGAGGACCAAGAGGCTGCGGTGCGCTGACCCGGCCAGCGCTGCTTCTAGATATTCTGAAAGTCCAGGTTGGGACGCGGATAAACGAGGGCCTTAAGCCTTTGGGAGTCTGGGCAGGCGACAGGCAATGGACTACGGAAGAGGGGCCTTCCCGGGAGTCTAGTGTGCTCCGTTTTGGGGAGGAGTCTCGAACGCAGGGCAGCGGCAGCGGCAGGTTGCCGCCGCTGACCTACCCTGTGCCCAGTGTCCGTTTTGATACCGCGACATTCGGATAATTAATTGCCTCCAGCACGTGCTCTGTAGTTCCTGGAACAAAAAGGCATAATTCAATTAGATCATCAACCGAGAAGTGGGAGTGGAGGGGGGGCTGTTACGGGGCAGACCTGTGGCGGCGCAGTTAGGCCAAAACCTGGGACCGCGGAGCTCTTCCCGGCCGCCAGACCCATCCCCACAGTGCGGTTTGAAGAGGTGTCGCTCCTCGAGGTGCAGGGGTCCTGCTGTCCCCAAAAGGAGGAGGATAGAGGCTTGGTGGATAGTAGGGCAGAGGCAGGCCGTTTGGAGTTGTCCTTTCGGCTGGTTTGGGTGGTAATTTCCTTATTTTGGGACGGGGAACCCGGACTCTTAGAAAGCGACGTGTCTATATATATAAAAAGTCGCTGCCTGTGAAGTTCCCCACCGTCACAAAGCAAGTCACTCATGTTAGGGGAAAAGAAGTATAGTTTGTTTTCCTTTATGACCAGCAGCTTCCCTCCTCCCCAAATCTGGTTTTCCTAGGACACCCTAGGGACAGCTGGCGGAGGGGGCGAGCGAGGGCTTCGGGGAGCTGAATCTGAGAGCCCCGTGTTCAGTGAGGAGGGAAACGGGAAGGAAAAAAGTTTGCCTTCCCTATACGCCAGGGCGAGGCAGAAGAGAGTTGTCATCTTTCAGTTTTTCAGGTTGGAGGAAAAAAAAAAAAAAAAAAAAAAAACAGTGCCCGACAGGGCAGGACCGCTCCAGCCCGGGTCGTGGTTCTATTTTACGCTGTTCCCGAGGCTCCCCAGTCCGCGCTGGCTTACTGGGGTTTACATGTGTATTAGGCAGTCGAAATTAACCTATAAATCTCTTTTATGGGTCCCCCAGTTGTATGTGATCTGGTCTAAATATCCACATGTCTCTATGGATAGGAAATATAATGGGATCTTTTCCCCCACACTGAGTTCAAACAGTAAATAGGAAAAAGATTTATTTTTATGCCCAAATCTAAAGCAATAAATAAAATCAGAGAAAACCAATCACTGCCAAAGCAGCAAAGCTTTTTGACTCTGATTTTTAGGATCTATCTTGGAGAAGCAGGAGGAAAAAAAAATGGCCCGAGGAGGAGTGTAGGGTGGAGCTGGTTTCTCCATGTATCCTACAGCCCCAGGTTCCAGCGCTTTCCCCTTTTTTCCAGCCTCCTAGAAAACAAAACATGCACAGCATATTATGTTATCGTGCTGGATTTCTTTCTAAACATATTTTTCGCGGTGGATGTGAAATTATCCTAAGTCGGGGACCTAGCAATTTTCTTTAAGTCCAAGGGAAACACTGCGGTCTTTTCTTCTGTTTTGTATTTAGAAAAGACTTGCAATCTAACACTCGCAACATTTTAAAGACCCTTTAAACCCAGCAAGCGGATTTCCGTTCTGCCAATGTTTCCTGATTTATTTCAATAAATGAATCTTTGAATCCAGGAAGGGAATTATTCCAAGACACTGAATTCGGTGCCCCTACCTCTCCGGAGTACAGCACAAAGTGTTTCTCGTTGAAACATGTCCTTGAAACTCACCATTATTCTCATTTTTTTCTGGTAAACGACACTTTCTTTACATAAATCCCCACCCTGTGTTTAGAGCCCCAGATCTTTAAAAAACTGCAAATGGAAATAAAAAATTGAGGGGAAGAAAGCTGGGGCAAGACTGCGTTTTTAACTCCTCTTTATTTTTATGCCAAGATAAAGCTCTTAATTGGCTTCAGGCGCTGAGCTGACCGATCTCAGGACCTGAGGACACGTTTGCCGACCGCTTACTGAGCTCCAGACATTATTGACCACGTCAGAATTTTCACTACGGTCCCATCATTTGACTAATATTTTAGAAGCCCTAAATTCCTTTAAAATTCAATAGAGAATGAACAAATAGATATTGTTAATCAACCCTTTTCACAAATCTGTTTTGCCTTTGTCCTCTGCAGTTCAAGGCATATTGTTGCCCAATGTAATGAAATGCAAACCAGACGGGAATGAGACATTTTCATTGTACTTGTCAATCAAGGCTGTGCAGACAGATATATACACTTGAACTTCGGAGACACAGGCTTAAGTGAATAGGGCTGAACTTGGAGAAGGAAGGCAAGGAGTTGTGTTAGGACCAAGAGAATCCAGGTTCAGATTAGGAAGAGAGCCCTGCATACAGGAAACTTAGCAAAACCCTAGACAGTGGACAGTGCTCACCAGACAGGTCTGAGTAAAAGATTTAGGATGAGTTGTGTGCCTGGCCCTCTGTGTTCTGCCATCAAAAATGTTTTTACTGTTTTGAGGATGCTCGTCCGTTAGCCTCCAGCAGCAGTGTGGTTGTGGGTGCCCAAAAGGCAAATCACACTGATATTGGACTTTCATTGGGGATCACAACACCTTGCAGGAGGAGGGTACCCAGGCAAGGAGAGAGGTAGACCCATGCAGAAGCAGGAGACAAAATGAAGTATTTGATTTACGTTTGCAGCTCCTTTCTTGGGGATCTGAAAAGACAGATGGGGAGAGGGCAAAGATTTGGGGTACCAAGCTTTTACTTGATAGTATGGAGCACACATTTACCCCAGTCCCCAACTTCATTAGAAACTAAATGCTTCATTAATTCTAAGATGTAAATTTTCTCAGCTCTAAAACAAATAAAGAGAAAGCTTAGAGTATCCTGAGATCTTTGTTCACTCACTTCTCTGCTTTGACACCATTCCGAAGCCAAGTGACAGGAAAGGTACCTCTGGACGACCGTGTAGTGGTTCCTAGAAGTAACTAATTCTTAGTGCCTGTGTCGGGAACCCTCATCTTCCTATCCAGACCTATTCCAACATTCTATCTTCTTCCTCCTTTCCTCACTAAGAGGCTGAGGAAGCATTTCCTGTATTTTCTTTTTCTCAAGCTGAGAGCATGAATTTCTGTTCCCTAAAAAAATGCCTTCTTAGACTCCCGAGGAACTTCATATAGTCAGTAATGGCATTTCGAAAAATCAAACTGCTGGTTGTTTTTGCACTTAGTTGGGGGTCATTTGTCTAGTCCTTTCCTAGTGAGAGGGTGCAAAGAAGGGGCTTTGATATTAAAACAAAACAAGTGGCTTCCTTTCCCTCCTCTTTCACCCCTACCCCCAAACAGGACAAAGTAGGGTGAATTAGACTAGCTTGGACTCGAATGGCAAACTATGGCCTACAAACCACAAGCCAAATCTGGTCCACAGACTTGTATTCCTGTGCTTCCAAGAGCCAAGAATGGTTTCAAAAACATTTTTGAAGGGTTCGAAGTAGAAATGAAAGGAGGAAGAAGCAGGAGGAATTAAGCTCGGGAGGCTGACTGGGTCTTGTAAAGCCCAAAGTATTTTCTGTTTGGCCCTTTGCAGAAAATGTTTACAGACCTTTAGGCTAGGGATGGAAGAGCAGTCCCAACAGAAGCCAGACATTCTTAACTGGGAGGATTTTACCCACCATCATGCTACTTTTCAAGCTTCATTTTGCCAAAGCCATATTTTTTTCAGCCTCATAGGTCTATTTCCAGGGATCACTTGGCTTTGGAGAAGGGTGAAAAGTGGTCAAGGGAGGAGGAGTCCTAGGGAGAAAGCAGGAATGAGGAGAGAGAAGTGAGGAAAAGGAGTGTGAATATCTCAATCAGTGACTAGGTGACCCCTGACCCTGAGGGTGGTTTTATTGTCTTTCTTCTTTGGCTAGAGATACATAGTTTATTGACCCTTTCTGCGTGACTGCGCCCTGAGGGGCAACCACAGCCTGCAAGCCAGGCAAGGCATGTGAGTCCAGGCTGTGGCCGCTGAGCAGCCTGCCTTCAGGAAGCAGGAGGGAAGTGACCCCAATTCCCTAGGCCTGAGGGGCTTTGAAGAACACAGAGGTCAGTGGCCCTCTCCTGACTCAACTGCCCCTCTTGGGGAGGGGCTGGTGTTCTCCTCTTTCCTTTTCTCTCTGAAACGCTCCCTCCCTCTCTCACAAAGGCGTCAACTGGCACCCAGAGACTTCCAGGCTCCCTTCCTGCACTCTTTCTCTTCAAACTATTAAGATAGGCGGGATGGAGGGTGGCTCTGTGGTGCAGTATGTCTTAGCATGCGCAAGATCATGGGTTCTATGTCTGGCACCTAAGTTAATAAATACATAAGTAGATTCCAGGGTGCTTGCTACAACGTGGCTTGCCAGCTACTACAGCCTTACCTGATCCCCTCAGGTGTACCTCCCTGACTGACTACCTGATCCCCTCAGGTGTACCTCCCTGACTGACTCCTTCCTCCTTTATTCCCTCTGTTTTCCCCTCTGACCCTATCAGGAAATTTTCATTCAGACTACATCTCTTTTCCTCCTTTAATCCTTGCCTTTCAGATGTACCTTTGGAAGATTACACCTCGTCTTGTGTGTGTGTGTGTGTGTGTGTGTGTGTGTGTGTGTGTGTGTGTGTGGTACTGAAGATCAGGTCTGGGGCCCTCCCATTGAGCTGTATACTCTGGCCCATTTTTTTTTTTTTTTTTAGTTTTGATGGTGAGACAGTCTCACTAAATCGCTAAGTTATCCAGGCTGGGCTCAAATTCGTAATCCTCCTGCCTCAGCCTCCCAGAGATAAGATTACAGACCCACATCCGGTTTACTTTTTCAGTCTGAGCCAGGCTGGCGAAGAGGTCCCTCTGACTGAGGTAGCCCTTCCACTAAGATCAAGTTGCTAAATTTTGTACATAAAACTCAGGGCACTTTATTATAAATTTTCATTTCAAATGAATAGCAACTTTTCTTTTTTGTTTTGTTTTGTAGCCTGCACCAAGTATGGCACAAAAGACATACTAAAATTCTTCATTCTTATCAGAACTTTGAATTTAACTGGCCTTTCTGTGTCTGATCTGGCAGCCCTGCTTTCAGGAGTATGGTCAAGATGAGCTAAATTGCCATCAACTGTCATCTAAATGTGACCTGCCAGGATGCCACTAGCCAAGGAGGGAGAAAAAGGGGCACTTCTTGCACCTGAGGTTTTCCAAAGGTGCCACTTGAGAGAAAATCAATTTATGGACAGGGCGGCCTTGCAAGTCCAAAAAAGGTCAGTCTAAAATTCCAGTGTGGCCCAGAAGGAAACCTTCATTCTTTCAAAGGTCCAGGACTCCTGTGGTGCGATTATGGCTTTTGGTTCAGGCAAGGAATGTGATCAGTTGCTCCAGCCCCAGCCTGGCCTCCTGAAGGAAGCTGGTGTGACACTCACCCCGTACACTGCAAACACTGGGAACTGGTGCACTGGGGTCTTTGAGGCTGTAGGCCATGCAAGTCTCTGCATGCAGCATTGACCTGATCCTTCTTCCTCCCCTGCAGGACAGAAGCCAGGGTTGCTCTGGGCTTCCTTCCTCAACTTGCCCTTGAGTGTGCACACCAAGGGTCTAAGGGTACCTTCCCTTTGTTCCCCAGGATTCCTTGCATATATGGTCCCCCAAATTCTCTGCATACTCCCTTAATCACCTCCAATTCTCACTAAAATGCGGCAGTCTTCAAGAATAAAAGCAAGGCTGGTAATGCAGGCATGTAATCCCAACAACCAAGGGAGGCTGAGGAAGGAAGATCTGAAGTTTAAGCCCAGCCTGGACAACTTAAACAGACCGGGATGTAGCTCATTGTGAAAGCCCTGGGCTTGATCCCCTTAACACACACACACACACACACACACACACACACACACACACAAAATAAATAAATAAAAATTTTTAAAAGGTGAAGAAAAGGAAGAGAAAAGTTAAGAAGAGCCAGTCTTCAGCGACAAAGCCTAGAGGTCCATCAACAAGTGGAATTCCTGAGCCTGTGATGACCTCAGGGCCTCAGCACTCACTTAAGTCCAAGCTGGCTGCACAGAAATCTAGGGCTGAAGGTCAGGTTTTGCTGAGGACCAAGGGCAGAGTGAGACAGATTTTATCAACACATATCCATTCTTCTCCTGTCCTCTCTCTTGCTTCTTACTCCCAGTTACACATTCCACTGTGTACATTTTTCTTATCTGTCTACCTGAAATATTCCTTGCCCCCTCTCTGTAAGTACCACTCTCCCAACCCTTTTTAAATTTTTGATTTGGAGACTAGTAAATCTGCTACGTTGCCCAGGCTGAGCTTGAACTTGGGATCCTCCTGCCTCAAACCTACCAGAGTGCTGGGATTACAGGCCTGTGCCAGCCACCTTGCCCGTCTCTCTCTTAGTTTTAGAGGTAAATTTTTTGCCTGCCTTCTGCTCCACAAGCAATAGAATCTCCTGAGAATCTTGGAAATAGTCAGATGCCCAGACCTACCCCAGAGCTTCTGACCTCGTCAAGGTAAGGGTCCCATATCACTACTTTTAAAGGTCCCCAGTTGATTATAGTGTGAGGATCACTATAGCAGAGTGGGGAACTTTCTGAATCCCTTTTGTTCCCACCCTGCATCCTTTTCCAGGCTTATATTGTTGGCCCTGGTATCACCCCCACATTTGAGATGCTCTAACTAAATGTGCTCAGCTAATAAACTTGGAAGGTCTCCACTCTGCACTGCTGTTCTCTGTCCCCTCTGCCTAACAGATTTTCTCATGAAGGAAAACCTCACCTAACTCCTTTACTCTTTGAACTCTCTAGAAATATCCCTTTGCCCTTGCCTGGAGTAGAAGAAATCAGGGATTTTGGTGAAAAATGTCTTGTTCCTGGGCCTGGACCATTATTATTATTATTATTATTATTATTATTATTATTATTAATTATTTTGCAGTCCTGCAGATTGAACCTGGGCCTTTTGCATTTACCTATATCCCCAGCCCATTTTTTATTTCAGGGCAAGGTCTTGCTAATTTGCCTAGGCTGGACTCAGACTTGCAATCCTCCTGCCTCAGCCTCTCAGAGTTCTGGGATTGCAGGCCTAAACCGCTGGGCCTAGGTCTACATGTTTATTTTTAAAGGGTTATCCTTTTTTAACAGAAAACAATTCCACTGGGAGATAATGAAGGATTGAACTACTCAGCAGATCCAGTCCTGACATCTATTTACTTCCGGCATTATTTACTTTCTCATTTATTTGTGGTACTGGGGATCCAAACCAGGGTCTTTGTACAGAGCTACATCCCCAGTTCATGTTTTTAGTTCCGATTTTTGGTTTCGGGTCTCACCAAGTTGCTAAATTGGCCAGGCTGGACTCAAACTCATGATCCTCAGACTCTCAGAGTACTAGGATTATGGGGCCTGAGCCACCAGGTCTCTGATCTCCATTTAGAATAAAGGAGAAGGAGATGGGGGTCAGGACCATTCCAGCCTCTCAACTGGAATTGTTTCCCAGTAGTTGTTCCTTGAAGCTTCTCCCCCCACCCAGGGTAAACTCCCCAGGACTGGGAGGAACCTCCTGCCTCTCAAGTTCTCCATAATTGTAAAGATACAGGGCTATTGGGTGCAGATTCCTGGGCCATCTATCGCCCTCAAGTTGTGGAAAGTGGGGTGTGAAAGGGACATGTGGTTGCAGTTCAGGTTGCAGGGTGACTTTAAATTTTTTTCCTTTTCTTTGAAAACCATTTTCCCTTCACATAAGTAATGCATTAGATGACTTCACTCTTCAAAATATTTTTAGCTCCTAGGAATATTTTGTGAGGCACTCTGGGATACCATGAGGGAGATGAGAGCAAGTGATACCACAACCTCATCTTTTACATCATTCATCAAAAACGTTTCAGTATCCTGACATCAAATGCTAGGGTTTGGAGTTTTCAAACAAATATTTGTGAATATTATGGTATTTTTTGAAAGCTTGGAGTCGGGAAACAGCCATTTTTTTGTTTTTCTATAACAATACCTGTTTTTGTTATGTCTTTCCCAACCCAGATGTGTTACTGGTATTTGCTAGGACAAATACCCAGGTGGAGCCATTGTAGAAAAGTCTGTCTCTTTGTAAGGAAAAAAGAAGCAGCTGAGTTCACTATTGTTAGACTTGGAGAATGACTCTGCTGTTCTGCTTTCTTCCCCTTCTGCTTCTGCCTTGAAGATCAAGGACACAGTTCAATAGTCCTTAAATTTTGGCCCCTGTACAGCAAATTCAAATATCACTTGATGACAGTTTGAGGCTTATATTTGTTCCTGTAATTCCACAACTCCCTATAAGACACACACACATACACACACAGCACAGCACAGAAAGCTATCTACAGTGGAGCACATTGTAGTTCCATGGTTCTGTATGTAAGAATCATTTAGATATGTGTCGTCATTCTACAATTGTGATGGATTCAAATTATTATCTTGCATGTAATGCTCAAATGAGTTAGGAAGCAAACTGCTCTGGGAGCTTAACTGTCGCTACTCTGTGGTGCATTGCAGAAATTTATTTTTCCTTGATTTATTTGTTGTTGTTGCTACTGGGGATTTAATTCATACTAAGCTACATTCCCAGCCCATTTTTAAATTGTTAAGGTTTAGATTTTGAGACAGTGTTCCCTAAGTTGCTAAATTGCTGAGACTGGGCTCTTTCTATCCTCCTGACTCAGCCTTCCAGAGTACTGGGATTATAAGCCTGATTGTTTTTATAATATAGGTACATTGAAAATGCAGTGGAGAAAGTATAGTATACATATGTGCTGTAATATTGAATTTTTTGAGTTATAGAAACCAAGTATTAAATGAATCATTTTGACTATTATCATAGAATCTTAACAGTTGTTTAAAAAGGACCAACCAATTATGTCGTATGTGGAGGTTTGAAGTTTTCGAAGAAATGCTTTGTGAATAGTATTTTTGGAAAGTTTGAGGGTAATTTGGTGGCAATTATGTCATATGCATGCTAGTACATGGAGAGGATGTACAATTAGAACTAGAGTCCTTAGCTAGGCAAGTCAGGAGACTAAGCAAGAGGAGGCCAACTTCAACTTCAAGGCCAGCCTAGGCAACTTCGTGAGACCATGTCTTACAGTAAAAATAGAAAGGACTGGAGATGTGCAAAGCCCTGGGTTCAATCCTGTAAGAAAAAGGAAAGTCTCTGAGCTTGAAAACAATAAATTTTAGACATGTACACAGACCACACTTTTTTTTTTATACTGAGAATCAAGCTCAGAGCTTTCACACTGAGTCCATATTTATTTATTTGTTTATTTATTTTGAGACAAAATCTGATAGTGGGTATTACAGGCCGGCACCATGAACCTCAGCTCAGATCCTAATTTTTGTTTTTCCCCATTTTTATTAGTACATATGCATATATATAATATATATATATATTATATATATGCAATACACAATGGATACATTGAGCTTGAGTATTTTGTGCACATATATATTGCAATTCAGCATTACAATCCATTCCCCTCCCCCCTTCTGGCCCTCTGTACCTTCCCTCATCCTCCCTAACTCCCACTGTCACAACCATTTGCTTCTAGAGAATGCCTGTATTCTGGGTTTCTCATCTTAGAAAAACCATGCTATATTTAACCTTCTGAGTTTCAAAAGTAAAACAAACAAAAAAGTCAAACAAAAAAGGTGAGAGAAGTGATGGGCCTTCCTTTTTCCAAAGACACAGGCACATCACAGACTTATTTGGGTAAACAGGCCATAAAGACATCCTTGGCATTCTGTTTCCTTTCCTGAAATGGAAATCCAACTGAGGGAAAGCTTTCTCTGAGCTAAAGATGGAAGAGCAGCATGGTACTCAGTTGTAGGACAGCTGTCCTCATCTCTGTCCCCAGTCTTTGGCCTCACAGCTAAAAACCTTCACTCAATACGTGTATTCCCAGTTTCGAAAAGACCACGTTTGGGAAGAAGGGACTGGCTTATGGACAGCCCATCTGTTCACTGAGTTATGTTATGGGATTTGTTTAGGAAACCATATCTGTCATTCAACCACGTGCTTGTGTCAGCAGACTCCTTAAATGTATAATAATTGCAGTTTTCAAATCTTACCAGCGCCAGCAGAATTAACAAAACTGTACCCACCGGGGTTTTAATTTTATTATTAATTTTTCTTGTACTGAGGATCAGGCTGGCCTCAAACTCACAACAATCCTTCCTCAGCATCCTGAGTGCTGGGATTACACACAAGTGCCAAGGGACCAAGGTGATTTTTTTTGTGTGGTTCTGGGGAATAGAACTCATCGCCTTGTGTATGCTAGGCAAGTACTCTAACCAGTGAGCTACACACTTATCCCATTATTTAGTTTACATTTTGAGACAGGGCCTTGTTAGTGGTAAATTGCCCAGGCTGGGAACCAACTTGCAGTCCTGCTTCAGCCTCCCAGTGTGCTGGGATGTATTACAGACCTGCGCCCAGAGGTTCCTGCTACTGCCTGGTTTCAAGGCTATAGCCTGCCTACAATCATTACATACAGGCCTGAGCAGCAAATATTGTTGAGGGAGCTAGGTCTCAACAATCTGTATGTGGTTGAGAGAGTTCTACATTAGGCTGGCTTCTGGCAAGGTTCAAGGGTCCGGCTAAAGCCAGGCCACTGGGGTCTGTGGCTTTTGGGGGAGGGTCTGAATTATTGTGGGATTGAGGTCTACACAGCTCCCAAGAAGTAAAGTAATGATCTAAATGTGTGTGTGTGTGTGTGTGTGTGTGTGTGTGTGTGTGTGTGTGTGTGTGTGTGTACAGGGTTCTAAGCCAACAGCCCATCGTCAGCCTTGCTTTTCTTGAGGGGCCTGGCGCCGGGGGTTTCAGTGAGTGGCTGCTTGTGCAGGCTCCTCTTCCAGTCAGTTGGTCAGGAATCAGATATCCGTCACTTTGAGAGCCAAGCGGGGCGGAATAGTGGGGAATCTGAGCTGGGAAGCCTGGAAGAGGGCAACAAAATGCCTTTCGCTACCACGACCCAGGAGACCAGGGTGGGGAGAAGCGACATCAGCTTCCGGCAGGGGTGCTGAGAGATGGAGGGGGGGGGGGTGGGGATGTGGAGTTTGGCGTGGAGCCAGAGCTACCAGGAAGGGCTTTCCTCCTGATTCCTGGTGGGAGCTCCGTCTCCTTCCTCCCCTCCGTTCCCTTGCCTGTTCCCCGCCTCCGTGGGGCGCTCGGGTCCTGCCTTCCCTAAATACCAAAGCCTCAATTCGCCAGTTCTGGCCGCTTGGGCAAGGGGGGCCTGCCAGCCGGGCTCTAGGGCCGGCCAACCCTTCCGTTTTTTTCCTTAAGGGAACGAAGGGATGCAGTGCCTCGCCTGCCTTCCCAGTCCGCTGCGCTCAAGAAGGGCTATTTAATTAAAGGGGAACCCGCAATGTATACGTCAGATAAAAGCAACGCGCAGAATAAACTAATTAAAACATTGTGTTTGCAACACATTTTATTTCTCTCTCTCCCTTTTTTGATCTTCACTGTGTTTTAAAGAAATGTCATCGCACCATAAAGCGAGCCGTGAAACGCTATTTCCTTATAGTGTGCGGCGCTTTTCAAAGGCTAGTGTGATATATTTTAGAAAAGAGACCCTGCTGTGAAGGCTTGCGTGTCTTCCCTTTACCAAACTAAGCTCTTGTCAATCACGCCGAGCCCGGTCCAATCACCGAGATCCTTTTTGGAAAGCAGCTCATCCCGCTGTGCTTTTATACCGCGATCCGCAGCCTGTTTTGATGCATTTTTACCAGCACGTCCAGGGAAATGAATGATGAGGCCGCGGACAGCGCAGGCCTGGCTCCCTGAGCGCCCGACTAGCCTAACGAGGCGCCGGCGCATTGTGCGCAGCCCAGACTTTCTCACGTGGCGGTCCCTTCGCCGGGTTACCCCGACGTCAATCCGGGTCCACGCTATGGATCTGGTTTATCAAGGCCTCGAGAGCGCCTTCGGTTGGCAACTGGGGGAGGGGCTTCCTGGGCTCAATAGCTGTCCTCCTGGCCCGTCTGCCCCGGAAGGAAAGGCCAGGTGCAATCTGACCATGAGGAGTAGTGAGGCCTCTTGAACTGTACCTCTGTCCCTCCCAGGGCTTGGGCATGCGGGGGAGGGACTTAAGGCCACTGGCCCCTCCACAAAAGAGGCATCACTGTCTAACCTTGGCCAGGCGTACGTTAGGGCTTTGGTTCTGAGCAAGCAGGGGGTCTCTTCCCTTTGTACCCCTTCCTCTGCCCCATCATGCCGAGAGTTGGGGGACCTCGCTAGCCGTTTGGGAAAGGCCGTCCACATTCTGGGAGGGCAACAAAACGGCCCGAGTCATGGCAGCCTCAGGGAGCTCTGAAAGACGGTCCCCAGCCGGAGATTCCCACCGATAAGATGGAATCGGTACCGCCTTGTAGGACAGAGTCCTTGTTTGGGAACTCGCCCTGTTCTACGGGATCACAGAGTCAGTCACAAGGCAGGGGCGAGGGGCCTTGAATGGTCAAGTACAAACTGGTAAACCGCTGCCAAGACCCTCGGGAGAAAGGGCCTATTCCCGCGTCCTCCAGGGAGGCAAGGACTCCAGATCAGCGCTTGCCCAGATTCCGTCCCCAGCCCCCTGCCCAGTCCCAATTTAGTCTGGCTCCGCTCGGATTGGGGGCACATCCAGGCGGACTTCTGTGAAGCTTTTGATGCACACACTGGCTTCCAGGCTCCCGGAGGACACAGAAGGAGGAGGCTTTGTAGCCCTGCTTTCTGGCAGCGCCGGATTGTTGCCTGCTTTTGTTTCCAGTTTCACTTGGAACTTGAACTCGGAGTGCCCGCAGACCGCTCAGGGCCGGAGTTGAACAAATGACAGTGTGTGACATTTAAGCATCTGTAAAATAGAGCAAAGTTTGTGTTTTGAAATAATCATCTAGCGCAACTGGTCGGTTCTCTCCGTCCCTCCGGTAGGTCTCACATCTGTCCCTGTCTCCTATCTCAAACGCACGAGTACACACACGCCTTAACCTCAGATTACAAACGCCCTTCCCTCACAGTTCCATTTCCACAGGATGACAGCCCCACCCCCAGCGCCACAGGTCCCTAAAGGGCTTCTCATCTGTTTGGTAGGGACTTTGGTCCTTCAAGCAACCTATGGCGACCGAGAGAGTAATGCTCAGCTAGTTGCTCAGAAGTTTTGCTCCTAACCCTGACCCCCTCTTGTTGGAAAGAATCGCTAGCCTCTCTTACATGCTGGCCTCTGGGGCTGGGTCCTCCTGGGCTCCAGGGTGACCCTGAGTCTCCAGGAGGATTCTCTCATCTTCTCATTACCTCTCCCAGGTTAAAGCACAAGCTTCTGGTAAATAGCTTCTTTAAAGTCTCCTCCATCCAGACACACTCGCTGGCTCAGGACAGCCGTGAAGAAAAGAGGTGCCCTCCAGCTTGCTCAATGACAAGAAAAGTTGCTCTTGCCTGGTGCCCTGAAGAATAGAGGGTGTCTCCCCGGGACACCTGGGAAGCCTCTTAGGAAGCCTGGTTCTGGCCATGCTCCCCTTCACAGCTTTGGGAGACCAAGGGTGGGTTTTTGCTAGAGCTTAGGGCGAAGTTTGCAACTAGTGGCTTCCGAACAAAGGGGTTGGAGGGGGCGACCGGGACAGGGACGGACTACGGTCGTGGTGCAAGAGCCTGTTCACGTAGAATGTAGCCCCGAGGAGTTTGTTCAGCCTTAGTTTAGCAAATTGACACGGATCAGGATTTTGTTGTCACTGGGCAGGCAACAGATTACTGGGGCATCTTGAAAGACTGCATTGGAAAAAGAGCGATTTCGGAATATATATATATATATATGCAGAAAATACTCAGTTCTTGAGGGCGAGGGTGTGTGTGTGTGTGTGTGTGTGTGTGTGTGTGTGTGTGTGGTACTGAGGATTGATCCCAGATCCTAAGGGCCTTTACACTGAGCTGCACTCCCAGCTGTTTTGCTTTTTTTTTTTTTTTAACTTTTGGTTTTGAGACAGG
Organism: Ctenodactylus gundi; assembly: GCA_004027205.1. NCBI lineage: Eukaryota > Metazoa > Chordata > Mammalia > Rodentia > Ctenodactylidae > Ctenodactylus > Ctenodactylus gundi. The sequence continues at coordinate 61,722 of PVKB01001319.1, forward strand.
ATCTTGCCAAGTGGCTGAATTGCCCAGGCTGGGCTGGACTTTTGAACGCCCTGTCTCAATCTCCCAGAGTGCTGAGACTACAGGCCTGTGCCACCAGGCTTGGCTTTAGTTCTATTAATTGGGGGATTAACTATTAACTGCAGAGAAGACCCTTTTTGAATACTGACCAACGGTGAACTAACTGGAAGTTTTCTACTCCCAGGTGTAAAGTTGTTCAAGTGTGAAGTCAATGGCTTTAATAAGTGGTTTGCCAGCTTCTTGTATGGGAGACGAATATTCATGCGCAGATGGGCGAAAAGCCTCTGGGAAATTAGCTTCGGGAACTAGTGGAAGAGCCCGAAGAAACGCCGGAGCAGAGTTTGAGCGGAGCTGCAGCGACCCCCTGGTGCTGGGACTGAGCTTCGCATACGGCCTTCCCCAACTCCCTCCACAGCCTGGAGGCGCAAAATGTCCTTTCTGAGGGTCCCAGGACAAGTCAGAAACCACATTCTAAATCTAGGGCCCTTCCCGAACGACTGCTGTTAGCATTCTCCCGGGACAGCTGCGGGCTTTCAAAAGGAGCGAGCCCGCTGCATCCCCGCCTCTGAGATCCACTCCTCTTGGGCCACACCCGAAGGAGCAGGAGTGGCTGGCAAAGAAAACTCGAAGCCAAGGAGTCTGGCAGATTTATTCCTGCCCGGACAAGCCCGGTGGCCACCGTCCTTTTGGCCTAGCTTTTGCCCAAGGGTAGGAAATATTTGGCTGTGTTAGAATGTGAGCTGTACACCTTTGAGAGATGACATCTGTCTCACAGTTCATTTATACAGGAATTCGGAGCTGGCTTCCAGTTTCAGCTGGACTTCTGCAAGTCTGCCAACTTTGGGCCCATACTAGCCCCTGAGTGGGCCTCAGTTTCCTTATCGTAAAAACAAAAGATCCTTCTAATGCCTCTGGCTTTGTACTCACTCTTTTGCCACAACAGTTTGTTCACCCTTACAAGGAACATGATGGACACCTGCCCTTATACCACGTGTTTTTCTAAAACCTCTTTTGAGGCCATCTGTCCCCGCATCTCCCCCTCCATCCTCCTCCCCGGGGATTGAGCCCAGGGCCTTCACACTGACCTACATCCCCACAGCCCGTCTATGTTTGTCTTTGATTTTGAGGCGGAGTTTTGCTAAGTCATTGAATTGCCCAGGCGGAGCTGGAACCTGTGATCTTCCACTGTCAGCCTGAATGCTGGTATTACAGGTTTGCGTCCCTGGGCCAAACCTGTCTGTCTTCTAATGGATTTTTCTCCATTCCGAGAGCCCCGCCCACAGAACAAGTTTTCCAGGGCAGGAGTGGGAGGAAGCTGGGGTGCTGTCAGCGCAGCCTCTGAACCCACCTTACCCTCCCTGTTTCTGAGCTCAGAGGTGCCTCAGGCCAGAGGTGGAAGCCTCTGCAGCATTAGAGCTGAGCTGGGGTGCTTATCAGCCCGCGGCCAGCCCTTTTTAGGCTTTGATATGGAGAGACGGACCACGCCCTCCACCCCTGCCTGGAGGTGTGGAAAGGCTGTTCTCTTAATGCATCTTCACAAACTAGGCGTTAAATGCTCCCGAGTCCTAAAATTAAGGTGAAGCAGGGCCTTAGAATCCCCGGGGTTCCAGAAGGCTGAGACAGGAGATCACCAACAAGTTTAGGCCCACCGCGGGCAACTTGGGGACTTAACGACATCCCGTCTCAATATCAAAAAATAAAATGGTCTGGGGATGCAGCTCAGTGTGTAAAGCCTCGGCTTGTGACCCACGCTCCTGCTAAGAGGCTGAGGCCTATCCCATGGTGGGTCCAGCCAGGTCCGGGTGGTCCAAGGGCGAGCACAGTCTGCACTGTGCCATGTAATCTTTCCCTTGGTGGGGCCTCTTCCGTTTCAAGAGAGAGAGAGAGACAGAGAGACAGAGAGAGAGAGAGAGAGAGAGAGAGAGAGAGAGAGAGAGAGAGACAGAGACAGAGAGACAGAGACAGAGAGAGGAGGATTCCAGCGATCAGCTAAGACCCAGCGGGACACTCCTCTGGGGCTTAGGAGTTAGTCACCTCTAGCTGATTTGAAACTGCCCTAGCCGCGCCTTCTCTCTTCTCTTTCTCCTGCTTTGTCCACCGAATGGGAGAAACTCTACCTTGCTCTTCTTGGGGTCAAGGATCCAAGTTGCCTAGGGTGAACAGTGCAGTGCTCTGAGAGCCATCTGACCTTAGGGTCTCGTCATGCCCCTCTTTCTCCTCCATCTAGGTGTTCGAAGTCTGCCTTCAAAAAGTGATGCGTTCACTCAGTTCTATTTGTCCAATGCACCGACTGGCCCTTTTACCCTTTGTAACTTGTCTAAACTTCCATGTTCAACTAATTGTTCCCTATTAACATCTGCTATCCCTAGGATCAAAGTCGCCTCCCTGTGGGATTGCCCCACCTCTTTCAAGACTTTCTAGTCACTGGAAAGACTGAGGTAATGGAATCCCTCCAGGTAAGCAAAGAACCAGCTCCTCACTTAGCACCTATTGTCGAGTGTGGAATGTAAACCATTTCAAGAAACCCTCTCCCCAGTTCTCTGAGGTTAGTAGTATTATCTCCATTTTACATTGTGAGGAAACTGAGGCTCTAGACTGACATGGCCTCCCTCCTTCCTAGTGTTTCAAATCTAGTAGGCCCTGCCCTCTATCCAACTTGACCTAAGTGTGAAGTCTCAGGTCTTAGTGGTTCTCATGCCTTTCTCTTCTGAAGATAGAAAGAAAACTGGGGAATTGAAGGAGTGGGAGACCCTTGGCTGGCTGACGGATTCTGGCATTTGTGGATTCTGGCTTCAGCAAATACCTGTCATTGAGGCACCTGACCTGGAGTCCCACCCAAACTGTTGCTGACCAGCAGTGGTACTTCTGGGAGAATGTGGCTTGAGTTTCTTCCTTATCTGCAAATAGGGAATAATGGCACTTATCACTTCCTTGAGCCAATATTAAAAATGGGATAAAATGTTTTTGATATTATCAAGTACAATGCACTGTTGACATTAGCTTATCTGGAGAGTCTGAGGACGCATTTGAGAGCCCTTGTCTACCCAGATGCTGGGCATGACATCTATCATCCTTGTGGCAGGAGGCAACCTCTGGGAAGTTTCCTGCCTTCCCTCCTAAGTGGCCCTGGAGCCCCTCCACACCCCAAGCCCACTTGAGTTAATGATTGTAGCAGCTTGTCCTGTCTGCCAACAGGCAAACTGATGACAGGTTTTTCCCCCTCACATCCCCAAATAGCAATTCCACTGCCATCTGTAAATATCTTAAATGAGCTTCTTCCAATCCAGTCTTGGTTAAGACCGAGTCACACATGCACCCCCACAATAAGGCAAGCATTCCTTTATCCAGTGGCCCATCGTTCCACAAGCCAGCCAAAGACCCTGTCAACAGAATGACTCTTTCCTTCATTTCGATTCCAGTACATTATCTAGAAGTGTAGTAGAGAAAAGAGGATTATCAAGAGCAGCCTCATTAAACGAACTAAAATCTATATCATGTAAGTACTACACTTAAAGCAATAGATAGATTTTTAGTTTATTTAATGTAGCAATTCAAGATAGATTTAAGCTCATTTAATGTAGCGATTCACTCATTTGGTCTTGGATATAAGTTTATCCTAAGAAAACTGATTGATGCAATGACAACCTGAATGTCTTTTAAATGTACAAACATTTACCTTTCAGTACTCAGCTAAAGAGCTTGAAATTTAACTTCTCTCTTTCTCATGTTTTCTAGTCTTATGAATTTCATTGCTATAGTTCTCTTCTTATGTAGACTGGTGGGTGAAGCCACATTAAAGAATCTCAACAAAGATATAGTAAGATACAGAAAAAAAAAAAAAAACAACTTTTGGCAAATCACCCTAATAAAGGGTTCTGCTGGATCCAGAGAAGAGGCATCAAGATATGGCTTCTTCAGTCCACTCTAAGGGTGGGAAACTGTGTCAGTAAGTGGTAAAGTGAGTCAGACGTAGAATGTTAAATATGTTAAATACTGCATGGTTTCCGCATGAGAAACACAGGCATTCTATAGAACCAAATGGGTGCGACAGTGGGAGTTATGGGGGGGGGCGCAGTATGGGGAGGTATGGAGGGCCAAGAATGGGGAAAGCAATCTTAATAGTGATGTGTTATGTATGTGCACAAAATACTCAAGTTCATTGTAAACATTATGTATTGCGCACACACACACACACACACACACACACACACACACACACACATATATATATTAGTAAAAATGGTGGGAGAAAAAGAACAGCCTCACACATGCTGGAGGATTCAAAACAACTCAGGGAGTTGGAAGTAGAAGATGGGAAAGGAGGATGCATTGGGCTGCCTTCTGGTGGGGGTTGAGACCTGTATGAATTCCTGCAGTACCATCATCAGCTTTTCCTTCCCTACTCACTGCTCAATTCTCCACAGTTCATCTCCACTCCACCTCCAACAAGGAGGCAAGGCAGTGACTCACAATGCCCTGAGCCAGAGTCCCACCAATAGAAGAATTCTGGAAAAGTGATCTCAAGATAAAGAGGGTACAGGAGTAGAGAGAAAACTTGGCAAGTTAATGTGGCACCCTAACTAACCAAATGACCTCAGACAAGTCACTTAGGGTACGCAGATTCTTACTGAACTCCCATGTAAATCTGAGACAGCAGGACCAATGCTTCCTATAAGCCTTCCTATGCTGAGGGATCTCAGTCTTATTAAAGAGTTAAGTCTGGTTTGACAGCGGTTATGATTTGAGTTGGGAACATTCCTCCAAAGCCTCATGTATTTGGAGAGTAATTGGATCATGGGGGTTAATTGGGCCAAGTGGATTAATCCATTGATGATTTCCTGTGCTGTTAGGAAGTAGGGATTGGTGACTGGGATGAGTCACTGAGGGGTGACCCGGCGGTGTATATCTTCCTTACGTGCTCCATCTTTCTCTCTGTGCTTCTTGGACAAGATGGCACGAGCAGCTTTCCTGCACCTGGGTCCTCTACCAAGCCCTTGTGCCACTCCCAAGCAAACACAAATGAACTGAGACTTCTGAGCTGTGACCTAAAATAGACCTTTCCTCCCTTAAGTTGTGGGTGTCGAGAATTGTGTCTCACCAAGGAGAAAATGACTGAGACAACAGCATTGAGGAGATAGTCCGGCACGAAGCTGAACTGGGATGTGGTGTGTGTGAGGGAGACAAGTCATGGCATTCCTAGACTCTTTGTATTATTCTGAGCACAGGATATTTCGTAAGAAAGGAATTATGCTAAAATCTCCTCAATTTGTTACAAGTTGCCCACAGTGGCCTTGAACTTGCCGTCATCCTACCTCAGGATTTTGAGTAGCTGAGATTTTGGGCATACATTTTCACCATTCACTCCATTTAAAATTTTTTTTAAAAAATATTTATTTATTTATTTATTTATTTATTTATTTATTTATTTTTGAGACTGGATCTTGTTCTGTACTTCAGGCTAGTTTTGAACTCAGTATGTAGCCCAGGCTGACTTCAATCTCACAATAATCTTTCTGTCTTAGGTTTCCAACCTTTTTTTTTTTTTTTTTTGATAGGATCTTACTCTGAAGTCCAGGCTGGTCCTGAACTCACTATGTAGCCCAGGCTGGCCTCATGACAATCCTCCTGCCTCAGCCTCCCAAGAGCTGAAATGACAGGTGTGCACCACCAAACCTGGCTCCAAATGTTTTTTTAAGGCTCTGTAGTATGTACTTCAAGAAGCACACCCTTGATTCAATGACTTCTAAACTCTTAAGAGCTTCTCACTTGAGCCACAGAAAATTTTCAGTTAAATTTTAAAAGTTGCTACGTTTCTTTGTGTCAAAAATCTGAACAACAATAACAGCAACAAAAGTTTGTACAGTCAGGCTCACTGGTGGGCGTTCCAGAAAGGACAAGCAGTTCAAGGATCCCAAGTTTGAGCCCAGCCTGGGAGACTTACTGACTTGAGGAGATTCTGTCTCAAAATCAAAGATGAAGGTTCACTTTACTTTCTGCAAGTTCTAAAAAGAATATGCCTTGAGTCACACTTATTAAAGCCAGAGAGTTTTTTTTTTTTTCCTAAAAATGTTGATACTGGAGATTGAACACAGGGCCTTCACGCTGAGCTACGTCCCCAGTCTCTCCGTTTTTAAATTTATTTGAGACAGTGTCTTCCTGAGTTGTTAAGTTACCTAGGCTGGACTTGATCTTGTGATTCTCCTGCCTCAGCCTCCCAAAGTGTTGGGTTTACAGGCCTGTGCCGCCCAGCAAGGCCCTAGATGACATTTTTGATGTTTTTAAATGTCAGGAAAGACAATTAGTCTGAGTTTGTTGAGGAGAAGACTGAACTTCAAAAAAGTAACATGAGCATGTGTCTCAGAATTCTGAGCCCCAGTCTTTATCCTTATTTCTTGCTCTTAACCTGTTTTTGCTGGCTGTTGAGTTTTAAAAGTCAAGCAATTCTAAATAACAGCCAAATCGTCATTCTAATTTAAAATGTAATTCTAAGAGTTATTTTCAAAACATATTTTCCCCTTTTTATTTATGTGACTGGTTTTACAGATTTACTACTATGATTCCTTGACCTCTGCAAATTCTGCACACAATTGCTCTGAATTCCTAATAAACAATATTTGGCAAGAATGTAGAGGCTTGACACTAGGAAAAGCTTTGGCTTTTAAATCGAAAAGAAACAATATATATTCTAGAAGTTAAGTATTTGTGTGCTAGAAAACAAGTAAAAAACGAACTGTGTGTAATATAGCTTAGTGTGAAGCTACTGGGCTTAACTCTCAGTCCAAAAGAGAAAAAAAATATGAACTTAAGTATAAGAAAGAAAACAATTCTACATGGTTCTGGCATGAGGTGATTATAGTTGATCCATATTTCTGTCCAAATGAACAGTTGAGTATTTGTATTCTTCCCAGTACTGAGGCTTGAACCTAGCGCCTTGTACATACTAGGTAAGCAGTCTACCACTGAGTTACAACCCTAGTCCTATTTTATTTCGACATCGGTCTTGCTAAATTTCCCTGGCTGGCCATGAACTTACAGTCCTCCTGCCCCAGCTTCCTGAGTAGCTGGGATCATGGGTGAATATACAGTTGAGTATGTGGGTATTTGGGTAGGCACCTCGGTGAACTCAGGATGAATATAGTCACACTTGGCTTTTCTTCTGCTTTGGACTTCTGAGAAAAAGCAGCAGTACAGTTAGGGTAAATGACTCTAAAAATATCCAGCCTGTGCCCTCGCTAGAAAGTAGAATTATGTGGTTTTGACCCTGTGAGCTAAGTGTCCCTAGCTTTGCATGCTGTATGCTTAGATAGTCCCTTTGAATATAATTTTGGAGAAATACCACTTTTTGTTGTTACCAGTCTCTTTCCGTTTGGCCTAGAGAAGCAAAAGGCTTTCTAAGCTTCCAAAATTTGTGTTTAGTCAATAATACTGGTATGATCAATTGGATTTATAAAAAATGAACCATCTTGTTTTGGTGGGGCTGGGGCTGGGACCACCTTTCCCATTGTTCAGTGGTTTCCAACTTAGATTTTTCTCTGATTTAATTTCCTGATACTTCTTTTTAACCTCAATTCAACACCACATAAATACCAAATACAACGTATGTGGCCGTATTTGGTATTTAAGTAAAATGCATTCCAAATTCCAATATGGAACATTCTGCCTCAATAGTCGGAGGAGAAATGTTTATTCCTGATTATGTTAATATTTAGGTAAAACAGCAAAACATGCTCACAAGAAGTGGAGAGTTTTGGCACAGATCTCAGCCCTACAATTCGGTAACTGTGTGACTTTGGTGAATTATGTAAATTTCAAGACAGTAGATTCCTTCACTTGTAAAGAAAGTGATGTTGCTGATTGTCTTAGTTGCTTAATTGTTGCTGGGACAACATTCACAATTTGAGGGAGGAAAGATTTATTTAGCTCATAGTTTCAAGAAATCACACACAGTCTACTCATGGGCAGTCAGCAATGGTGAAGGTTACATGGCAGAGGCTGGAGAACTGCTCACACCGTTGCAGACACAAGCCAAGTTGAAGCAGGAGCTGGACCTATGTCTGGAGACTCTGGCGAGGCCAGAGTCCTCCCAGGAAGAAGCTGCAGCAAGTTTTCTTCTTCCTTCCTTTAATTACTTCAAGCTGCCTGTTGGGTCTCCCACACGCAGGGTAGGTGCCCTTCCCTCACTTTCTGGCCCACAAGTCAATAAGACACACCTAAAAGCTCCACCCTGGCAGGTTCTGCTGACCCCACCTAATCTCAGCTAGTTGACACAATCTTTCCAGGTCAGACTCCAAGCACCTTCTCCTTCCAGCCAGGCTTCACCTCCCAATAACACACAGTTCTGCAGTTATTCCGCTACATCCAAACACAGGAGGCTTTTGGGGGACACCTCAGATCCAAATCAGAGCTCCGATAAAAGTTAATGCAGAGAAGCTTGTAGTGCAATGGCTGGCTTCTAGAGTAAATGTTTAAAGCTAAAAAAAAAAAAAAAATCTATCAGTTTTGTGCGGTGGCAGATGCCTGTAATTCCAGTTACTCAGGAAGTTGAGAGAGAAGAGTCACAAGTTCTAGACCAGCCTGGGGAAATGAGTACAACCTTGTCTCAAAATTTAAAAAAAAAGAGTAGGGAATGTAGCTCAGTGGCAGAGCACTCGCCCAGCCTGTGTGCAGGCCTGATTTCAGTTTCCAGTCCCACAAACATACAAATATCTCTCCGTATGTATAAGAGAGCTCCTCAGGCATTCACATTTGAAACTGAAAACAAAGGAGGAGGCTTTGACTCAATTCCTTTTTTTTTCAGTGCTGAAGATGCCTCAAGCATTCTACCACTGATCTACATCTGTGCCCTGCTCATCTCTACTTTAAAAAAAAAAAATAGTGCAGAGTAGAGATACATGAACCAAAAGAAAAGCTATAGTTTGGGTTTTATGCTGAGGCAGGAGGATCACAAATTCTCTATCAGCCTCGGCAATTTAGTAACTGGGTGAGACTCTGTCTCAAAATCACAAAATGAGATGGTGAGGTAACTTAATGAAATAGCCTTTGGTTCAATTCCTTCTGTTATGGTTTGGACCTTGAATGCCTTCCAAAAGCCTCATGTATTTGAATAGTGTGGAATAGCCATGGAACTATATGTTGATGGTAAGTAGGGCCTGGCAGGAACGGGAAGATGGTTGGAGTTAGAAAACACCCAAAGCAGAGCTTTCAGGTGTGTGTGATTGATTTATGGGCCGTGAAATGAGAGAAGAACACCCACGCTGGGCGTGGAAAGCCCAACTGGCAGCTTGCGGTAAATAAAAAAAGGAAGAAGAAACATTATTGCAGCTTTTTCGGGAAAACTCTGCTGTTCACCTTAGTCTCCAGAGTGGGTGTGCTCTTCCATCAGTTGGCTTTCTGTCCACCATGCTGTGAGGAACTTTTCTCCATCTAGAGCTCCGCTGCATGCTGCCACTGCATAGTATGGTCCAAAAAACATGTTTTTCATGTAGCAGTTGCATTTATGAGATTTGCCATCTACATCGTGGGTACTCAAATAAGAATTTGTTGAACAAATATTCAAAGCACTTTGTTTACTTGATAACAATATGGTAAAATACAAAGTCTGTGTTTAAAGATGTCTCACTTCCTAAAAAGCAAATGGAATTCCTCAAGTTAGAATCTGTGACATTTGCAAGTATTCAGATAACTTTTTAACTTTAAAGGAGTTTTCAGAGTTTCGAAAAGTTCAAAGAGTTCTTTGATTATTATCATCTCTCTCTTTTTCCTTTGGCCTTCATGTTATACAACACAGTACAGACCCCGATCTCTCTTTGATAAAGCTGCTATTAATCTTTCTCACACCTAGAAAGTGAGTACATCATGACACAGAGTAAACAGATTTCTCCGCATTTACACTTCGTAAACATGAAGCAGTAATAGATTAGGCAGTATGCTAAGCACTGCACGGACAGAAAGCAGTGCTGCGTTTTAGTAATCTTGTGGCCCACAGCCAGCTAGGTGACAAGATGCTTAGGTGTTCAGTGGAAGAGATGTGTCCCACATCGACATGGGCAGAGTTTTTCTTGCATACATGGATAACTCACAGTTTGCTTCACCTTGAATCCGATGGTGAAAATCAGGAACTCGTTTGAGTGTGGCAATCCGGTGACTTCCTATGCTAGACAGAAGGGCCTGCCTAGCAGAGACCATTTTGTGACTGACTGCCACCAGAAAAGATCGATAGTTGGCATGGCAACAATCTCCTTTCTCTTTCTATTAAAGTTTGGCAGCTATTGATCAATTCTTGATCCTTGTTATTAAGACATGCCAAGTAGTTAGTGAATCATAGATCTGGTTGGATTAAACAGTAAAAATATTCAAGAGAGTCGGGGCTGAATTGTTTTCTATGAATTGGATCCAAGGAGTCTAAGATAAATAGTGACTGGTATAGCATGAATCCATGTGGTTACAATAACTCCTCAAGGACTGAAAGTTAGTCCTCTTCTTTTCCCCTCACTTTCAGGTGTTTTTTTTCTTTTCTTTTCTTTCCTTCTTTTTATTTGTGACAAAGCCTCACCCTGTAGTTTAGGCTGGTCCTGAATTCACTATATAACCCAGGCTGGCCTCAAAACATGGCAATCCTCCTGCCTCAAGCTCCTGAGCACTGGGATTATAGGAATGCACCATCATGCCCAACTATTAAGTGATGCTGGGGAATCAAACCTAGGGCCTTGTGCTTGGTAGGCAGGTGCTCTAACTGCTGAGTTCTTCCTCCAGCCCCTTCCCCTCACTTGTGGTACTTTAGAGACGAAGCTATTTTCATATCATGCCTGTCCTTATTTTCTAACTTTTAGGCTGAAGGACACAGTGCCTGGCTAATCTGGGGGCAGTTCTGGATATTTCTCTCTGTTAGCTCTTAATAGTACCACCACTCTTCTGCCTGCAATTTTAGGCTCTCAGATTCTGTGCAGGAAGGACAGCAGTGACAGGATCCCATTGTGAAGAATGTTCAGGATCACGGAAATGGCTCTGACTCATTCCATACCCAGTCTCCTTTCTTCAACTTCCTTTCCATTTCTGGGCCACTCAGCACCTCTCTTCAGCTGATTTTCCCTAGCCCAAATAGAAGACTGATGTCCCCTGTAAGTAAAGCTTTTAGTTGAGGACCTCAGGGGTTCATACTCCTTCCACCATTAACCAACCTCATGTCACTTTAAAGCATGAAAATAGCTTAATATCTTTGAGTGTCCAAACGGCAGATGAAACAATGCAGAAGAACTAGCCACCTGGTTCATCGTGAAACCTCATGCCTTTGGGGAAAACCAAGCTGGTCACATCCTGATTTGCATGAGAGATAAGATTTCTGCCCTCTGTTTCTTTATATCAGATTTAGTAAGGTTCCATTTAATCTAACATCTTAAGGGTTGGGGTTGGCTTAGTGGTAGAGTTCATACTCAGCATGTACAAGGCCCTGTGTTCCATCTATAGCGTTGCAAAAAGAGAAAAGAAAAGAAACGTGTGTGTGTGTGCGTGTGTGTGTGGGTGTGGGTGTTGTATTACTGAGGATTGAACCCAGGGCCTTCACACTAAGCTATATCCCCAGTCCCTTTTTATTTATTTCTTTATTAATGAATGTAAACTGCTTTCAATAATGAACCTAGAAGATTAAGAACTTAAAGAACTCTGTCAAGGATTCCAAACCTGAATGAAAATCAACTGTATTGCACAAGGAGAATTTGACCCCCTGTTTCTGTTATTACTAAGTGATTTCATTCTGTCTCATATTGTCTTGATGACTGCTGGGAGAATTAAGTGACTGGCTGTGGAGTGTAATTGGTGTGCATTTTGTTCTTGGAGTGTTCTGGGAACTTTAAAAATGCCATTGGCTAAAAGCAAAAGCTAAAATAACTTAGAATGAGTAGGTTTTTTTTCCTTTTTTTCCCCCCATTTTATCTATATGTACAAGTGCAGAATTTAAGATTTACAATGGAGTTGAGCATTTTGTGCACATACGTATCTTGTCAAAGTGACAAGGGCTTTCCCGCTGTCCTTTTGTCCCTCCCCCTCCCCTCCCCTCCCTTCCTTCACCCCCACCCTGTCCCCCTCATTCGCTTTGTCTTTCGTTTAAAGTTCCATGAGTAGTTATTTTATACATGATTTTTGTAGTACATGTATAATATATGTATATATGTATATCTTTGAAGATATATTTGATATTTTTGAGGAGACCTCTAAATATAGTATGTAGTAAAACAATATTTCCCAGATATTCAAAAATTACTGGGCAGTTCAACTTAAAAGTGAATCATTGGCACCAATTATGAAGAATGCAAATGGTACTAGGGACAACAGGGCAAAGCTAGCTAGCTTACGGTTTTGATAACTCAAAATGGTGACATAAAAAATAAAGTCACATAGTGGTAGCAGGTTGAAATCCATAAAAATTATGTCTTGTCACAGTAAGCAGGTATCTTTTTGTAATCAAGGGCTCTGCCTAGTAGGTCAAGTGGCCATTGTGGCCATCTTCTAGCTTGGAAGTGGTTTGTGCTTTTGATGTAGTTTGTGAGGCAACCTGCAGGCAGTCAGCAAGACAGGTTCTAGCCCCCATTCTTTGATGGCCACACCATGGACAATTCCAGGTTCTATTTTTTTTTTTTTTTTTTTTTTTTTTTGAGATGCAGTTCCCCTTTGTAGCCCAGGCTGGTCCTGAACTCATTATGGAGGCTGGTCTTCGACTCATGGCAATCCCCCTGCCTCAGCCTCCTGAGTGTTGGGATTACAGGCTTGTGCCACCACACCTGGCTTATATGGTGCTGGGGAAACGAACTTGGGTACTTAACCCTTGACTTAGAGTTTTCCAGGCAAACCATTCTTCCAGCCCAATTCAGGGTTCTAAGCCACTTCTGTACATGCTGGAGTTGCCGGGTGCAGCACGGTGCCTAGCAACTGGTCATCGAACAACAAAGGGATGTAAAATTCAGGTGAACCTGGGAGCCGGGTGATGTGGCACCGGCCTGTAGTCTCAGCACTCTGGGAGGGTGAGGCAGGAGGACCGCAAGTTCTAGCCCAGTGTTTGGGCAGCTTAGTGATTTAGTAAGATTCTGTCTCAAAATCAAAAATAAAAAGGCCTGGTATGCAGCTTAGTGTGAAGAACTTGGGTTCAATCTCCAGTATTGAAAATAAAAAAGTCTCGAGTGGAGGAAAGAGAGTATAGAGTGGGAGATAATGTGATGTCTGAGGCCTGGCCTGTGTCTAGTGCCATTGGCAGCCTTTTTCCCCAGTGACCAGGGAGCTAGAACAAAGGCTCATTTCTCTTTTTCTTTCTTTCTTTCTTTTTTTTGGGGGGGTGGGGAGGGAGGATAAGCTGGGTTGTAAATTAGTAGGAAAATATTCACATTGGTGTGTGTTTCTCTCCCCTTGTTTCTGGGCTGGGGCCGGGGCTCCATTTTATTCAACCAGTAAAATGCGGCAGAATGACATCACAGCTCAGCTGAGGCTTAAAACAGAAAAGACCTGTTGTTTTTGTCTTTGTGCCCATGGGGGCTTCAAGCCGTGCTGCTCCCCTCCTGCAGGTGCCATGTGGAGAATACACAAGAGAGGGAGAAGTCCCAAGACAGCACGATGTGTCCCATTTTGCCAACGTCTGACCAAGACCTAGTCCTTGCTTCCGCAAACACTGTGTGCCGCCCTGTGAAGGTCCTGGGACAAAAGCATCACAAGGACCCCAAATAAACCCAAGCCCAAGTTGAAAATCACGAGTGGATAAAATGGGCGTCATCATAAACCACCGACTTTGGGAATAGCATGTTACCCAAACATGGGGAACTGGATACTCTTCCAGAGCAATGGTGGGAGGGTGGGGCTGAGCACAACGGGGCCATTTTCACATCGATTGGGACTTGCAGCCTTCCGGCAAGGCAGAAGAGAAAAGCTCTTATAAATGAGAAAACGGGAAGCTTAGTTTAGTCAGCTCCTCAGTCCAGCTCAATAGAGCATAAAGGCAGAAGCTGCAAGGTAACCTGAGAATACACGAAGCAGGCTCGGCTGTGTGGAGTCTGATGGCGCCACCAGAGGATATTTACAAAGACTTGCAGCCTGCAACTTTAAAGCTTTGGTGGAATGAAGTGGGAGGCAGCAAAGGTATGAGTGGCAGGGTTGTAGGGAATTTCTATTTACAGAGAACTTGTCAGGTACCAATCCTTGTGCTAAATACTAAATGCACTGCCTTACTTAAAGCTTACAATAATACTGCAAGGTAGACACTCTCTCACTTAAATACTTCAAATTTATAGGTAATTAAGCAGTTTGCACCTGTGTGTACATCTCTCAGCTGAAGAAACCAGAGTAGAAATGTCTAATTGAGCCTGGTGGCACTTCAGGCTTATAATCCCAGCACACTGGGAGGCAGAGGCAGAAAGATTGCAAGTATGAGCCCAGTCTGGGCTACTTAGCAACTTAGTGAGACCCTGTCTCCACGCAAAAAAATCAAAAGTGGGCTGGGAAGGTAATTCACGCAAGGGCCTTGAACTCCATTCTCAGAAGAAAAAAAATGGAGTAGAAATACACCGAAAACCCATGTGCACACCTCCGTGATCACTTTTCTTCCATTTATCTCTAATACATAGAGGTAAACACTTTTGAGGTTTCGATTCTTATTGTTCTCATACACATCTTTATAATTTTACAGCACGCTTTACATATGTACAGCATATGCATGTGAACTACAGTATTATTTTATATCTTTTCTAACTTTATAGAAATTCTATCATACTAAGTACCTCCTATTGGAAGTCAGTTTGTTTTTTTGTTTGTTTTTTGAGACAGGGTCTTGCTCTGTAGCCCTGGCTGGTCCTGAACTCACCATGGAGCCCAGGCTGGTCTTGGACTTAGAACAGTCCACCTGCCTCAGCCTCCCAAGTGCTGGGATCACAGGTGTGCACCACCACGCCCAGCTTATGTGGCGCTGGGGAATCGAACTCAGGATCTTGTGCTTGCAAGGAAACCATTTTAACCACTGTGCCATTCCTCCAGCCCTGGAGGCCAGTTTTTGGCTAGTATTAGGTTCAGAAGATTCAGCCATGATGTGACGTGCAGCACTAGTTCTCTCTATTCCAGCTTGTAAATCCGCTACAATAGGTGTAGCCATCCTCTGGTTGGTGAATATTATGTTACTATGACACTGTCTTGTAACTTCAGACTATAACTTTGAGTGTCACTGCCTGGCAACCTGAAAGCCAATGACAACTACCTGTTACCACATAGGGGAGCCAAAAAAATCCAAAATTGTATCCAAGGGGAAGCCTTCCATTATTCTAGGCTCAGGCTTTAGAAACTTAACTCCTCTGGGCCCAGATATAATAAATTGAGCTCTTCAACCTTCAGAGTCAGTACTTGGAGACTTAAAGTTCAAATTTCTGCAATAATCTAACTGTGGAAGTACATTTGCATTTATTTTTTCCCATTTTATTGATATGTATAAGTGCAAAATTTTAGGTTTAAAATGAAGTTGAGCATTTTGTGCACCTATGTATCTTGTCAAGGTGACAAGGACTTTCCCACTCTGCTTTTGTCCCTCCCCCTACCCACTCCTCCCTCCCTACCCACTCTAGCCCCCTGGCTCACTTTGTTTTTCGTTTTAAGTTCCATAAGAGTTGTGATCTGAGTTTCTCATATCAGAGAAACCACTTGATGTTTCACCTTCTGCTTCTGACTCACTTCACTAAGCGTGATGTTCTCAAGTTTCTTCCATTTGCCTGCAAAAGCCTCCATGCTGTTGGACTTTATAGATGCATAGTATTCCATTGTGTACAAATACCACAGTTGGTGTACATTTGCATTTAGTAATTATAAAGAATATAAACAAGCTGGGCCTGGTGCTAAGGGTGTGCAATCAATCCCACAAAAAAATGCATTGTTACACTCTGGGGCGGGGGGTTGGGGGGGTTAAGCAGGAGGATCACAATTTTGAGCCCAACCTGGGCGACTTAGTGACTTAGCAAGTCCCCGTCTCAAGTCAAAAAATTTCCCTTTCACGATATCTCCTACCATACCACCAAATAATGGTACCTGTAGGATCATTAATACCACTTTAAAAGTCAATTTTGATTAACCTTCATAAGGACTGTTTTACTTTGCAATATAACTGACCCAACTGATTGCACTATTAAAGGTTATGAAAAAAATCCCCACAAATACAAGAATCCAAGATTACCCCAACCTAAAACAATGGATAAATAGGCGATATACAGACAGATACATAAGTGCTAAAAAAGAATTGTCTCTATCTTGAAATATATGAAATTGTGGAAGAAAATTATCCCAAGGATCAATTGGCTCAATCAGGAGAAATAAAATGAAAGAGGATAAAAGGAGGTTGACATTTTTTAGAAGAAACGCCCAAATACATTGATTCAAGAAATGTCTTTTATTCATTTATTCTACTTTCTTTTTCTGACTGTTCTTTTCTCACTTTTTATTTTTCCCATTTTATTGATATTTACAGGTGCAACACATAATGTTTACATTGATCTTGAGTATTTTCTGTGTTTACATATCAAGGCAAAGTTACAGATCCTTCCCCTCCCCCTTTTCAGCCTTCCCACCCCTTCCCTGCAATATTTATTGTAGGCTGTCTTTCTTGTTGCTGGGTCATAGTACCCCAACATGTACAACATAAGGGAGGGAAGGTTTATTTTAGTTCACAGCTCAGAGGTCTCAGTCTGTTCATGGTCACCTGGCAATGGTGGCATGGCAGAAAGGTCTGGTGGAGAATAGTAACTGACAGCATTGCAAGGGGAAGGAGTAGCCCATTGGCGTGAGGTGGCAGGGGTGGCGTGGTAGGGCACATCCTCGGTGATCCACCACTCTCTCGGTGATTTGCCCTTCCCGACCAGGCCCCACCTTCTTACAAACAGCACAGGCCATCAAAGGTTAATGCACAAATACAGTTAACCCCAAAACACACAAGGCTTTTGCAAGGCACTCCAAATCCAGACCCTAACATGCACAGTGGTCCAGATGCCATCCTTGTCATCTGAGGCTTAGTTGTGAGGAGGAAAAGGGCAGGCATTCAGTATCTGCCATCACTGGGCAGGTGACAATTGGATGTCTCTTCTGAAGGAGAAGTATGGAATACATCAACGAAGTGGCAAAGGAGCGTTTTTCCACTAGAATTAAGTGTCTGATGCAGGTTTGGCCCAGTGGGTAGAAAATCCATAAGATCGAAAGCGAAGAGTTACTGGGACCTAAGGAGTGGGAGATGGAATGAGTGCCTAGAGCCAAGTACAAAACAAGAGAGGGAACGGGAGCAGAAGGGTTATCACAGATCAGCTTGCTTCTCTTACTGGAAGAGAGGTATAAATTACCGAAAGAGCCCCAAGGTCACCAAAGAAGAATGAGATCCCGGCAGTGCCTTTCAGAGAAGAGAAGAAGAAAGCGAGGCTCCCAAGAAGTGGCAATCTCAGAGTCAGAATGGGCAGAGGTGGAAACATTTGCAGCACGCTGTAAAAAAATAAAATAAAATAAAATTTAAAAAAATAAAAAGGACCATGTACACAGGCTTTCTTGAGTAGAGTCTGGGGAAACAGGGAGAGGTCAGGTAGGTGATTCTGAGGATGGCCAAATTAAGGGTGAAGGTCGTTTTTTTTTCTTAGGACAAGAAGGAGTTTTAGTGTGAACAGGGGCCCACCACTAGGTGGGAAAGAGGAATGCAAACTCATATACATACATATGTGAGTTTACAACGTAGAGTAAAAATATGGTCCCGACAGGAGGAGAAACAGGAGCCAGGCCCTAGGACAATGAAGTGTCCAT
This sequence comes from Ctenodactylus gundi, assembly GCA_004027205.1. Taxonomy (NCBI): domain Eukaryota; kingdom Metazoa; phylum Chordata; class Mammalia; order Rodentia; family Ctenodactylidae; genus Ctenodactylus; species Ctenodactylus gundi. The sequence goes on from PVKB01001319.1 coordinate 79,527, forward strand.
TTGACTTAAGCCAGAATAAACTCGCCAAGTTTCTTGATTCACAGGGGGCACAGCTTTTTCATTTTCCTGCCAAAAGACCATCTCCTAGGATATGGAGACCATCTGTGTCAAGGAGCAAAGCCCTTAAAGATGATTTCAATGTAAAATGTGGCGTGACGGGGGCCATATTGTCTGACACTGTCCAACCCTTTTCTTATTTCAACAAGTTAAGCACAAAGGAAGTAAAAAACAGCCAGCAACAATGAACCAGAATTCCCAGACAGCTCCAGGGGAGAGAGAGAAGGCTTTGACAGAATTAAGACAAGTCAGCGTGGATGTGCACAAAGGTGTCTAAAACCACTAAGTACAGGGCTTGAAATGAGCAAAGAAGGGTGGTCAGCTCAGGGAGAAGCCACAGCCACGGGCCCCACGCTTCCCCAGCTCTGCCACTGGGGATCCCGGTGGGAGGGAGAGAGGGACTGCCTTCCCTCACACACACACTAATGGCTGCATGGACCCCTGTCCCCCAAGCCTCTGCAGCTGCCAGAATTAATTCTGCCCAGATCATGTCATTCTCCGGTGGATGCCCGGTTGAGAAAGATAATACCAAATCCTTGATAAGCAAACCTTGCTGTTCAGCCTAAAATGCTCATAGATTAAATAATACACTGCTTGGGGCTTGCTTTGCAATAATCCAAGATGGGAGTGAGGAATGGGAGTGAGAGTACAGATGACACAAGATTGGCTCTGAGTTCACCATTGCTACAGGTGGGAAGAGGCACATGGAGGTTGATTACACATGTCTCTACTCGTTTGTATGTTGGAAGTTTGTTTTTTTCTTAAAGAAAACATTAGAACACAAACCTATTAGTTCACCTATCCCCATGTTGAGCACTTTTGTGATTTCTTTTTTCTTTTTTGAAGCAGGGTCTCACTCTATAGCCCAGGCTGGTCCTAAACTCATTGATGCAGCCCAGGCTGGCCTTGGATTTAGGGCAATCCGCCTGCCTCAGACTCCTAGGTGCTGGGATTACAAGCAAGTGCCACCATGCCCAGGTTTATGTGGTGCTGGGGAATCGAACTCAGGGCCCTGCACTTGCAAGGCAAGTATTTTAACTGCTGTGCCATTCCTCCAGCCCCCTGATTATTTCTCGTTCTTTCCTTTCTACACAGGGAATCACTCTTTTCTCCTTTTCATCTTTCATTCAACAAACATCTCCAGGTGTGTAGTTAGGGCAAGACACTACGGTAGGTACTGAGAGGTCAGAAAATGGACAAGTCTTAGTTCTTGGGACACAATATCATGAGGAAGACAGATGTGGCTAGGCAGCTTGGGAGAAAAGGAAACTAGTTTTGGTTAGTGTCATTAGGACAGAACTCGAGTGGATACAGTGGGAGTGATATGAGCTGGTCCCTGAAAGAACACTTGTGTCAGGTAAATATAGGAGTACAAGCCTGCTCCTAAAAGTTGAGAGGCTGGGACATAGGCTTAGTTAGACAAAATAGAAGACGGGTAAGTAAAACATGGTCTGATGTCCTGTCTCGATAAATGGGCAGTCATAACGAATTGAAAGGCGAAGTTAGAGTTTAAAATTTTGGCCCTGGGAATGTAGATCAGTGGTAGCACTTGCCTAGCATGTTTGAGGCTCTGGGTTCAATTTATGACATGTGCGCGCACACACACGCACACACGCACACACGCACACACGCACACTTTCTTGAGCTTCTTAAAATTCTGGGCCAGAACATGGCTGTACAGAGAGTCCCACTCCGACCTCAGCCTTCTGCCCACAGCCTCTTTCACCTTTTCCTACCTTTGAGTTTCTTCCCACTCCAAAGGGCCTACACGCAAGTAGGTGCCTCAGCCACTGTCTCTAAAATGTATCAAAACCCCACCAAGAGCAGACTTTACCCAGTATAGTACTGAGACTTGCAGCACTACTGCTGGCTTGTGAAAGGATGGGTGCCACAAGAGTGCCGCTCAGACCCCTGAAGACAGTTTGGAGTTATGTAGGCTGGAAAATCTGGGGTCCTAAGTGTCTTTAGTTTGGTCTAGAAGCAGGGTGGAGGGGCCCACATTGTAGGTGGATATTCCTCCTTGACCCCGCCCATTTCTTGCCCTATGGGAGGGAGACATTTCAAGGAAAGACAGACTAAGGCCCTCTAAAGCACAGAACAGAGGACAGCACCCCTCTTGCCGCTCTTGAACTGTGTGGTTTCTGGTAACAACTCCTTGAACCAGGGATTCCCAACCCCTAAGCAATATAACCTTACCTGTCTGTGCCCCTAGAATGACTCAGCTGAGAGAGCCGAGCGAAGCTCCGCCCCCTGTCAGCATACTCCTATTAGGTTCTAATGCTGCTGCTGGTCTGCCAGAATGCCAACCTTCGCTTCCCCTGTCTATGGGAGAATGGGTCTTCAAATAAACCAGTCACTGGTGTCACTGGTGTCAAAAAGACTGGGGACAACTGTAACATTCTCTTTTTTTTTCAAAATGAGGATGATAATAATACCTAACTCATTGGAGGTAGACTGGGAATTAAGTGAGGTGACACACGCAAATCTCTTAGAACGGTACCTGGCAGGTTATAATTGTTCCATCAGTGCACACAAAGCCAGCTTGGTTTCCCTCCTGAATTAACTGAGAGGATGGGTTGCTTTTGGGGAAGGGGGATGAGACAATACAGAAATGGCTCCCAAGAATCTTGCAAGTACCTCCCCAGCAAATCATAAGGGGTGTATTAAAAGTCAGTTTTCATAAAAGCATTAATTTTATGTGTGTTGAACTAACACCAACACTGATGAGAAGGGGGTTAGGCAAACCCAGTTACAGTGAGTGTAGATGGAAGAGGGACGGGGCAGGCTCCGCAGGAGAGCGCCGCATTAGCATGTGGGAGACCCTGGGTTCCATCCCCAGCGCTGCGGGGGTGAGAGGGGAAGAAAATTTTTAAAAAGCTAGGAGAAGTAATATTTCTCTTCTCACCAGGAAAGCAAATACATCTCTTGCCACTCTCTACCTCTAGTGGCTCAGTTTGCTCGCAACTACTTTGCATGAATAATGTGCTAATCACGATTAATTAGTGACCATTTGTTACGGGGTGGGGAGGAATTGATTGGAAGTGTTACAACCCCAAGTTTGAGGTAATAACCTGCATTTCCACTCACAGTTGATTATGAGAAGGCAGTTTGGCCGTGGGGTTAACTATTCAGACTCTAGACCCAGATGACCTGGGATTGTGCCTCAACTTCTCCACTTAACAACACCTGTGGGACCGTGGACAAGTTCCTTGACTAGTTTGTTTGTGTCATAAAAAATAACTGTAATAATAACAATGTGTACCTTGCGACAGCTTTGGAACTGAAGTTAAAATATGTGCAGTCCTTAGGATAGGCACATAATAAACTCTATAGAAATATGATTTATATCTCCCCTGAGTTTGTTCTTCTTGTTAGTATGTATTCATGATACACAATAGTTACATTCAACTTGAGGACTTGGTGCACATGTATGCCACATCTTCATCACTTTTACTTCCTTTCCCCCCTTCCGACTCTCACCCCTCCCACATCCCCTCTCCCTCTCAACAAATCTATTTCCTACCATCTCTTACATAAATGTGATTTAAATATCAGTATAATTATTTGTGATACAAATCACTCTGCCTCTTAACTATTTCCACAAATACCTTATTCAGAATTAGTGGTGCTTGACTATACTAAGAAAGCAATATTATTCATAACAATGACAGTAGTCAACATTCTTGAAGTTTTATTTTTTGTGAGGTACTCTTCTAAGTTTCTCATACAAGTATCAACTCACTTATTCCTTACATCAGCCCTTGAAGGAAGATACAAATATCACTCAGAGATGACAGATGAGGAAACAGCCGGGGCAGGAAGTCAGTTGCTCACAGCTAATTACTGATGGTGTCAGATTTCACATCCACATTTGTTGAGCTTACTCTTTCTCTGGTGCCCGTTCTGGTACCGTTGTAAGTTGCCAAGAACAAAGTCAATACTTCGGCTGAGCTCATTGGGGTTTTTTTTCAGTAATGGGGCCCACACAATGACCTCCTTCCTCCAGTGTAGGGAAAAGGAGATCTTGGGAGGGGCCAGCGGCTGCCCCTCAGAGCCATGACCCAGGAATCAGCCAGTGAAGGCGATCAATGAGCACGGAATACAGGCAGGTCCCTGGGTGCTGCGGCACAGGGCTGGGACAAGGCAGCGATGGACACATCACCATGTGTAGACCGTGGCAGATGGTCCTATTCCTATTCAACACTTGAATGCTTGGAGGCAAGAGGGCCAATTTATCCAATGGAACAGATTTCCAACGTGAGTTTTCTTCCCTGGGCAGCTCAGCAGAGGGAAATATATTCTGTTGTGGAAATGCACACAGTGGGTCATGGGCGAGGGACAGACCAGCTATGCCCCTTATACCTAGCAGGGTTACTAGAAGGATACCCTCAAGAAAAAGTGGGGCTAATGCCAGGTGCTTAAGGAGAGTAGCTGTCTGGGACTCTGACCATTAGAAACAAGTGTCCCGCTTACAATCCAAGAGGACCAGAGGTGATTTGCGCTGTAGGCAAACTTGGAGATGGTTGCAATGAAAATCCATTTCCACACTGAAAACTTGAGACATGAAAGCCCCAAGAAGGAGCAGCTTTTCTTTTCTCTCTGCCTATGTGCTCACTTTCCTTCCTTTTTCCCCTTCCTTCCTCATTTCCTTTTTTCCCCCTTAATAATAGGGGTAGAATCCAGGGCCTCATGCATGGTAGGCAAACATTCTAGCTCTGAACCACATCCCCAGCCTTTTCTTTTTTTTTTTTTTTTTTTTTTTTTTTTTTTTTTTTTTTTTTTTTGGTTGTTTGTTTTGAGGTGGGATATCACCATGTTGCCCAGGCTGGTCTTCCCCTTGCAGTACTCCTACCTCAGCCTCCAGAGTAGTTAGCTGAGATTAGAGGTGTGAGCCACCAAGCCCGATAAAGGAGCAACTTTTCCAAAGTCACACGGAATGATTCCTTTTTTCTTCAGTTTTCTCTGGTGACTTTCTTTCTGTTTGCGTCTCTTGTGCACTAATCTAGGACAAACTGCTTCCGGCATATTTGTCAGCTGTGCTAACTCTACACAGTGAGATTTTTTTTTCATTTAAAACTAATGTTGCCTCATCAGTTGAAACTGACGTCCCCCCCAAAGTATCATTTCTTTACTAGGATAACTTTGCTACAAGCTTGTTATTAATCCAATAACAATTCTAGTAATGTGGGTTGGGGGTATAGCTCAGTGGTTAAATCACTTGCCTAGCCAGCACAAGGCCCTAGGTTCGATTCCCCAGCACCACATAAGCTGGGCATGGTGGTACATATCTGTAATCCTAGCACTCAGGAGGCTGTGGCAGAAGAACTGTCATGAGTTTGAGGGCAGCCTGGATTATATAACGAGTTCACGGTCAGCCTGAACTATACAGCAAGACCCTGTCTTAAAAAAGAGAGAGAGAGAGAAAGAAAAAAGAAAAAAAAATAACTTCAGTAATTTGCCTGGCAGCTTAGAAGCCTCCAGGGACTCGATGCGATGTCTGGTTTTGTGACCAAAAAAAGAGAGCAAAACACATAAACAGAGAGCCAAGCTAAACAATCTCAATATAAAAATTACTTTTGTTTTATATAATTAATAAACTCGTCTATCACCCTGCAACCAAATGTATCTGGAGTGCCCACTAGGTGCAAGATACTACACTAGGACTACTGGGGCCACAGGGATGAATTATTCATGTACCAAAAACTTCCCAGTTCTTTAAGACGCTTTCAGCTTTCTAAGTTTGCCCATTTAAAAACCTATCACCCTAATATGGGGAACAAGAATGTAGGGCCATAGAAGCTGTATAACAAGTTCTGAGCAGGGAAGAGCCATGTGCAACAAGAACAATGCAGACTTTGTAGAAAAGGTGCTACCTGAGCCTTGAGTCTAGGTTGGATAGGCGCATGTGCAAGTGGTCCTGGAAGCCTTCAGGGCAAAGGGAGTGGGGTACTCACAGGTACTGGGAGACGAAAAGTGATTCAGTTTGGACAGAATATGCTTTTCAAGTTGAGCTTTGCAGGAGCTGCTCCAGGGCACACTGCACAGACAGGAGGCCCAAGTGAGAGAAGCCATAGGACAGTCACCGCATTTCAAATGAGGCACCTCTGCTTTGATTTATGGCTCAGAAAGATCTCATTTTAAAAATCTTCCACTGCAAAAACAAATGAGCAACAGTAACAAAAATGCCAAGAATTTTGGTTTCCTGATTAAGAAAAGTCAGAGAAAATGTAAGCTGGCCTGGAGCACCAGGTATCTTGAATGTAGGTTGAGCGATGCGAGCCTTGTTTTGTGTGCAGTGATTATGAGGCGCTGTGGAGCATGGATATGAGAATTCGAGGTGAGACTCTTGATGGCGGGATGGGATGGGGTGGATTGGAACAGGCAAGACCAGAGAGATGGTGTCATTAGTTCACTGGGACAGTAGCCTGGCTTCCTGTATTCCGAATGCTGCTTTGTACCAGGCACTGGACTGGGTAGGGAGTAAAACATACAAAAGTCTTTCCCCTCACAGAATTTACATTATGGTAAGTTCATGTTTCTGGTGGAAAAACCCAAAGGTATCGATGATATAGCAGGTTGTGTGAGCACTAAATAGAGCAGGGCCCAGGGACAGAGTGGTTCTGTTTGAAAAAGAGCCGAATGAAGTGAAGCAGTAGATGAGGAATTGTGTCGTAGGCTTTGGTAATAGCATTGCCTTGCGCAGGTATGTTGAAGGGTGAGCAAGGAAATTGTCAGACTGACTGAACAAAGGAGGAAATTTAAGAGGTGAAGTAGGACTCTCCTGGGCATCTTTCCAAAAGAGCCAAAGTCATCCTACACAGAGACACATGCATATGCACGTTTAGAGCAATATAACTCAGACTAGCTAGTAAATCCTAGAAACAGTCCACATGCCCATCAACAGATGAATGAATAAATATGGTACATGTACGACAATGGAGTATTATACTGCTGTAAAGACAGATTTGAAACAACTGTAAGAAAATTGGTGTACCTTTAGTCAGTAATGCTTAACAAAATAAACTAAACACAAAGGATTAAATATTGCATGGTATCTCTTACATGACATTGTCAGAAGATAAATGTCTAAAAGAACATGTAGGAAAAAGGGTCGGAAATAGAAAGATAGATTGCTTGGAGATGGAAACAGATCTCGAGGGTAGGAGAGGAAGCAAACAGCGGGAGAACAAAAGGGGGAGGAAAAAAGAGGTGAAAAACTGACATGTATGGATGCCAATTCCCCAAATTGTATGTGATCAACATGTAAATGAATTTGTAGTGCATACATATTCAAATAAAAAAATTTAAAAGATGACGTAGGAGCTGAACATGGTAGTGCAGGCCTATAATCCCAACACTCTGGGAGGCTGAGGCAGGAGAAATTCGAGTTCAAGCCTAGCCTTGGCAATTTAGCAACTTAATGAAACCTTATCCCGGAATAATAAGAAAAAAGGGCTGGGGATGTAGCTCAGTGCAAAGGTCCTGGGTTTAATCCCTAGCTATACATCATCAGGCCCCCAGCCCACACACAAGTGAGGTAGGAGGGAAAACAAACGCTAGAACACAGAGAGCCTTGTAAGCCATTTCAGCTTCTCGGGATTTTATTTGTGTGTGTGTTGAGAAGCCATTGGGAGATTTTGAACACGTGAATTATAGTTTTATATTGCTTACTCTGGCTATTCCGTGGAGCATAAACTAGGAGAGGTAAGAATAGTTTGTTACCTAGTAGTACCTAACCAGAACAATGTGTGTGGGTGTGGGTGTGTGTACACGTGCACACATGTCACTACTGCACACACACACACACACACACACACACACACACACACACACACACACACACATACACAGAAAGAGACAAATTGGTTTGTTTTCTGGCCCAGTACTGCACTGTTCTTTTCACTCTGGCTACAATATGCCTTACTAACTGGCAGCCTGACACTCAAGTTTTCGGATTGTACGTACAATACTGACAGCCTTTTTTTTTGCAGCATTATATCAAAGCTATGTGATGTTTTAGTGGAGAATTTCTGTGAGTACAAGTTAGGATTCATATCATCCATCACATTGCTCTTTAATAAAAAGAACCTCCTCATTGAAAAGAGTTCTTTTAGAATCTTACTCCGTGGCCTCCAACCACTTGCCCGGCCTTGTCACCCTATCTTTTTGTGCAATAAGCATAACCTACATTCCAGCCAAGCCAGAGTCCCCTGGGTGTATCGAATATTCTACATTTTTTCCATTTCTACACCTCCTTTTGCTTGTGCTGCTTCTTCGTGGATACTCCTAGCTTCACTCTACCCATTCGACAAGAGTTAGGTCAAGCACCACCTTCTCCGTACAGCCTTTCCCCATACTCCCCCGAATCTTGGTACCCTTTCCTTGTTGTTTTCCTTCTGGCCCGTGTCTTACTGGGTCTTCTTTCAGTCACTTGGTGTTCCTTCTTGTATTCGTCAGTTTTCTGTCCCTGTAACAAGTGCCCCATATGATCAACTTACTAAAAAAATGGTTTGTTTTGGCTCATATTTTTGGAGGTTCTATTCCTGATTGGTTGATCTTGTTGCTTTGGGCGTGAAGAGGCAACACATTATGGTGGGCATGCCTGATGGAATAGAATTGCCCATATCATGAGCCAGAGACTGAAAGGAAAGAGGAAAAGAGTAGGATCCCGCAGTCCCCTCCAGGGATATGTTCCCAGTTACCTAAGAACCACCACCCCTCCAAAAGCTACCACCCTGAGTACCAAGCCTGAGACACATGGGCCTTTGGTGACATCCAGCATCCAAACTATATCACTTCTAGAGAGCAGGGCTCCGCTCTTTCTCTTTTCAGTCTCCTTCATCCCTCAAACAGTACATACAGTAGGTACTGCATAACTGTCTGGTGACTTGAATTTGGTAGAATAACTTGGTTGTACTGAGACCCTTGATCAGATAACTTTGCTCTTTGCCAGAAAGAGACCTGCTTTCAAGATTCGATAGAAACAAAGTTGCCGTGATACATTGGGTATAGATTCTACCTTCTATTCCCTGTTCCCTTTTTGTTTTTGAAAGAAACTTGTTTATGGGTAGAACTGGGGCCATACTGGATCCATGACCAATCGAAAATGTGTTTTCTCTGAATACCTCTTTGAAGTGTTTCACGCACTCCATTCCCATGTCCCCTCGACTTAGCTTTAGTGGCAGGAAAGTTCGATGTGAATCCAAACTGATTTCTTGGCTTCATTTTGATCAAACCACTGGTGTATTGGCCTTATTTTGGCACCCAGGAGGCCTTGCAAGAGATGAGTGGCTAAAGACAGACATGCAGGGTTAGAGGTCAACACTAACAGCTGCTTTTTGCATAAGAAAAAGATACCAGACTCATACCAAGTGTAAGTGGTATATTTTCAGGGATACGAAGTTAAAGGTAATATGGTCAGAGCTATGACTTATCAAGTAATGCCATCATGGGGCTTTCTTGTGTTTTATGAAATGTGTGGCAAAAGTTTCAGTTTTAATTATGTTTCTTGTGAAAATTGCAGAAATCACATTAGCAAAGAGGTAAAGTAAATAGCACATTTGGCTGCTGTCTGAAGACGGAAACCTTGGGAACCGGATGGTGCCATGAAAAAAGGTATTGATCTTAAGCAAGTACAACTCTTTCCACGCTTTTACCATTGGCAAAGTGGGGCAATACCATCTACCCTACATGGCACTTCTTAGACAGTACTTAACACAGTCCCAGGCACATAACTATATCCACAACATGTAAGTTCTCTTCTTCTTTCATCTCTTCACAAAAATGAACACTCTTTCAATACTCATTTAGATAGGTACACATCCATTTCCCAAGTCAGCGCTGTTCCTTGTAAAGGATGACGACTGTCATTGCTGAAAGGACAAATGAAGCCCATGATCAAAGTACTCGCTACTCAAAGTGTCACTGTGAACCAGCAGCATCAGCCAGCTTCAGCCAGGGTGGAGTTTGGAGGAAATCTTCATCTCAGATCCCACACTAGGTCCTCGGAATCATAATCTGCACATTAACAAAGACACGAGGAAAAGTCAAATACACCAGCAGTCCCCAACTTGCATTTATTTAGTATTTATTTATTTAATTTTTTTTACATCCGGAACTGGTTGAGTTGAAGACCATTCTCCCAAGGACAGGACTGCGGGTGTGGGGAGGAAGCCCCACCTCCTGTCAGATCAGCAGCCAGCTGCATTAGAACCTACCAGAAGCACACTGGCCGGAAGTGGCGCTTCAGTCATGTGTCCTGGCTACCTGGTGCTTCCAAGGCCACACACCGGTACTGGTGCACAGCCCAGGATGCTTGAATATGCAGTCAATTTGAGGAAACACTGCTCTGGATTCTGCGTTGCAGAACAAAGGAGGAAGCCATCCCAAGGCGTTCGGACTGGGTTTGTTTTAATGTACATCTTAACTGATGAATCTCGAGTTAGTACCCGAGATTTTAACCCCATTGACAACAACTTCTTAGTTTTTAACGTGTTTGTGAATATCACAACAGGTAAAAAGGACATGCAATGCAGCTTTGGGAAATTCTGTGTGGGATGCAAATACTTAAAACATGAGCTGATCTGTGCCCTAGAAGATATTGGCATGGGGAGAGCCTCCTGCTTACGTATGCAGAAGAGGTACTATTCAAATAAAAACCTGCATTCTAATTTGCTCCTTTCATACAAGCAGATTTAAAACTATGTTTTCAGCGCATTCATTTGGTTTGTAAAGTTGATATGTATGTTATTGTACCTAACTTCCAAGATTTTGTGGATTACTCTCAGCACACACTAAAAAATCCTTTCCCAGCCCATGGGAAGAACATAATAGTTCACCTGCTGGGACTAATTTCTAGAGAGGTAGAAGTGCCTGGCAACACTGTCTTTTAGCCAAGCAAATTGTATAGCTTCCATTTTTAAAAGGGGACTTTTAGGGCTAATACTTTTCCCTTGCCGTTTAGCATACCAAGTGACTTTCAGGCACAAGTAGGACATAAATGTTCAAATATTAGAAGTCCCCGTACTTTATTATTATGCAAGAGCCTTTCTTTGTGGCTGCCTTGGCAGGTCTACAGGGCAGCTTTTGTCCATACACCCATCTACCGTGCTATCATCTATCTACCTCCTACCTCTCTATAATCTAAAACGACATGCAAAAACCCAGGGCATAACTGTCGAACAGTCACACGTTACTGGAAACAAGAGAGAGAGTTAATCCCCAGAGAGCTAAAAAGGGATATCAAAGTCCTGAATATACCTCATCGTCCAGTTACATTTTAAAAATAGAATTTTGCAGTTTTACTTATGTCCTACAGTTTTGTTTCTTTTGTCTAAAATTGAAGGCCCGGATGCCTTAAGCCCGGTGTGTATCCACTTGAAGCTAAATGTTTGCCATTTTACAGCATAGACAATAACTCGCACATTTATCTCAATTAAGTTTGAGATGGGGTTTCTTGTCATTATTATGGGTTTTGTTTTTCTGAACTTCCATTAAGTGTGTGTGTGTGTGTGTGTGTGTGTGTGTGTGTGTGTGCGCGCGCGCACGCGCGCGCGCACACGTGCTGAGGTTTGAATCTTGGCTTTAATGGGTGCTAAGAAGGTACACTATTCTGAGGCTCCAGGCCCCTATTCGTTTGTATGTTTGTTTGTTAGCTTGTTGTCATGGCATTGGGGATCCAACCCAGGGCCTTCTCACTGAGCTATCTCCCCAGCCTTTTATCATTTGTTGAAATTTGACACAAGGTCTTTCTAAGATAGTAAACTTCCCAGGCTATGCACAAATGTGCAGTCTTCTTAGCCTTCCAGGGTGCTGGGATTGCAGGTCTGCACCACTCACCACATCCAAGGGAAAATTAGGCGCCCCTGCAAAGTCCCTGTATGTTCACTAATTGGAACACATCACTTTCTATTTTATAGTTGCCTATTCTCTTTGCTTGACTGTCTCCTTTGCTGTTTTGTGAGTGACTTGAAGGCAAAGACTTTGTCTTACTCTCCACTAAGTTTCCAGCACCTAGCACAGTGGTGAGCATTTAGTTGGCATTCAGTAAAATGTTTGATGAGTTGAAAAGACATTGCAGCGTTGTGAAAACTAATGCCAAAATACCAGCTCTTTCAATCAATTAGATGAGAAAAATCAGCCAACAGTTCCTGACGTCAAGTAGACAAGTCAGCTAATTGATGGGATTCTTTACCTGCCTGCATTTGTGCTCCAGTATGGAAACTCATCATTAATTGCTTTAATCACAGCATACCAAAGACCTAAGTGAAGCCATTCAAGGAACAAGAGGAAGAGGTAACAGCACCTGCCAGTGGCTCAAAAGCATGACTACGCCTTTTTCAGAGGGAATGAGGAATTAGGTGAAACAAAGAGGCATTAATGACATCAAAATCTCATTACACTGCTAGACTTGGAAGTGGTAGGGGGAGAGGGAAACATGGTAGTCACAAATCACTGTTGCTGTGTTCCAGTAACTAAACTGTGCTATCGAAGAAGCCAATCTCATACACATGAATCCCTTAGTACCCAACAGAAGAGAAATCAATGCTAAATCAGTCAAGATACACCAAAATTACATCTTCCCAAAGTATGATAGGTGGTAACACCGTGGCCACAAATGTCTTCAGGTAATAACATCAGTGTGCTTGGGATAAGCAGGTGTGAGTCCAAATCCATTACAACACAGAGAATTAAAATAATAGTATCATCCTGTAATCAAAAGGATCTCAACCAAGATAAATCAATTTTGCCCGCCAATTTTCAACATTATTCAAACCTCAGTTCTATTATGGCTGTATATAATCAACCAAATGAAGCATCTTTATTTGGGTTAGACCATGATGTAGTTCAAAAACAAGATTGGAAAGCCCAGCCTAGCCAAAGTGAAGCATCCAGTGCCGGAAGGTGATGGGAGAATACATGCTGGTGGACTTTCTTGAATTTCCATCACCGTAAAGCTGCCTCATATATACCTTCTTTTCCTGTTAACAGTGATGCAAGAGGCTGCCCATACGTTGCCTAAATCATTATTGCATAATGTTACTAGCCCTGACTGTCAGCACATGACCTTGGCTTTTGGACTTGACAACCTTGGCAGCATCTGCAGAGAACCATAGGATTGAAAGGGGACAGGGTTTCAAGGCCAAAGAGCAATTTCAGCTTTTCTCTGGCTTTAGGGCAGAGTAAACCACAAGAGTTAGTTCAAATAAGGGACGGATTGAAAGTGTAGTCTCTGGGATGTAGCTCCAACTAGACCTGCTCTCTGGCCACTAGCCACAGGCCAGCCAAAATATCAGTTTTCAATCAAGTCAGTGAAAAAAAAAAGCTAATTGATGGTGTGTGTGTGTGTGTATGTGTGTGTGTGTGTGTGTGTGTACGCGTGTTACTGAGTTTATTGAGAATTGAGCCCAGGGCCTTCACTCTGAGCCCCAGCCCCAGGCCATTTTTTAGTTTTGATTTTGAGATGGGTCTTGCTGAGCTGTTAAGTTACCCAGGCTGGATTTCAACTTGCAGTTCTCTTGTCTCAGCCTCCCAGTACAATGGGATTACTGGCTTGTGCCACTGTTCTTAACGCTGAGTAGACAAATTGACTGGATGATTAAGTATGGGAAATATGACTAGTTGGAGTTGAGATGTTCTGCAAGGGCAAAATACATACTTAATTTGAAGAATTAGTATAAAAAGATTTAAATTATCTAATTAATTTGTTTATGTGAAATTCTTCAGGGTAGTTTTCCAACCTGGAAATTAAAATAATGCCTTATATCTCTGTATAATGCCTTATATCTCTGTTTATGGTGAAATGATATATTTTGAATACATTTGGTTAAATAAAATACTTATTAAAATTAATTCACCACGTTTTGGTGCTGTTTGTTTTTCAGTGATGAGAATAGAACCCAGGGTCTCACACATGCTAGGCAAGGGTTTTACCACTTGGCTACAATTTTTGCCCTTTCTAATGGGGCTAGTAGAAAAAAATGAAAATTGCATGTGTGGCTCGCACTCTATTTTTATCAGTAGTAGCTGATTTAGAATCTTACAATGCTGAAGCAAAAAAAAAAAAAAAAAATGGACCTCAGGATCAAGTTACCTTTTCACAGTTAAAAATCTCAACCTTCATTTCCTTGTCCATTTATTTCTGGTAACGGAGACTGGTATGAATGGCTGTTGTCACGGGATTTGCTGGCGCTGGGGAACATCGGGGTCTGCTCTTGTTTTGGAGCACTGAGGCTTGGGTGAAGGGGGGTAGATTATTCCCTTGCTGGTGAAAAATGCTATGTTGCCAAATGCTGCTCTCAGTCGGTGTAAAAAAATTCAGTTCGTCCTCAGACAACCAAATAAATCTTGTGCCCACCCCCACTCGCAACAAAAATATTGCAATAATAAAGCACTTGTGTCAAGCAAAAAGTATCCTAAAGTCTTCTGCGCCTGCAGGGAGACCTGCTGCCAATAAGGCATTAAATCTGAGGGAAACATTTCTGCAATTACTGATCAAATACAATACAGCTAAATTTCACCTCCAGCATATCATTTTGATAATGGGTATGGAAATTATCCATTCAATAGCTATTCAAAAATAACTCAGGAAGATTGGTTACTAGATACTTCACAGACCTTCGAAATAATCCTTTCTAATCAGGCTGGTGGAAATTCAATAGGCAACATTCACCTTGGACAAAATAACCTTTTGGGGGTTTGCAGAGTTGTGGACTTGCGCCTTCTCCCATTTGCTGTCCCAGAGGTGAAAGCCCAAACACGCAGAAAGGCAGGTCGGGTTCCCCGGGGGCCGAGCTGCTGCCCAGTACCCACCAGAGCTCAATGCAGACAGCTGTGCCTGCAAGTTAAGTGAGGCGCCTTAGTACTTATCAATCAGGAATCAGCAGGGCTTCTAGAGTTGTCCTCATTAAATTTAAAGTATATTCTCTCCCCAGCAGCAAGCGTCTCCATTGCTATCCATTTCTGCACAGCCAATTTTAGGCAATCAAAGCGTGTTGTCTTCATCACTGTCTCCGAACAGATTTCCAGCCTGACACAGCTCTTCCCAGGTTTCCCTGATCTGTGACAACCAGCTCTCTTCTGGTCACCGCCAACTAGTCCCTACCTCTAAGCCATTTTCTATTTTTTTTTTCATCATCTCAGAGATTTTCTCAGGTCAGGATTTTTTTTTTCAACAAAAAATGCCAGTCCTACTTGTTCTAACGGAAATCCTCTTTCACTTATTTCCTGGCCCCCCATAGTCTACTCTTCCCTTAGCACGTGATGGGTGCTTAAGTTTCATGTCTACTTATGTACCTACTCAAGAACGCCACGTGGTGAAGTTGAAAACAATGCAGCCCCTGCCTGGGATCAGGAAACATTGCTCTACACCTGCTTAGCCGTATGGCACCCAGACAACTCTCTTGTCCATTATGTGCCTCAGTTTCCTTAACTGCAGTTCAAGAGTTGTTCTAATTCCTTCTCTGTGACGTTATTGTGAGACACAAATGAGAGACTGCAAGTGCAAAGTGCCATAGGTTTTAGTTCAGTCGTTTGTCAAGCAGTTAATGAGCTCCTATTTTGTGCAAGAAACGAGAAGATGAGCTAGACTATGTTGTTAGTCAGCCTTCCATCACTATAATGAAATACCCATGATAATTAACATATAATTAAATAAACCAATAAGAGGATTCATTTTGGCTTGTGGTTTTGGAGGTTCCAGTCCGTGATGAATCGGCTCCATTGCTTTGAGCCTTTGTTAAGGCAAAACATCATGGTAGAAGCACGTGGAAGGGAGTAGTCAAAATGGCGTCGGAGCAAGAAGTCCAGGAAAGCTGCTCCCCAAAAAATCAACTAAAGAGGTAGAGAGCTAGAGGAAAGTGCATCGCAGGACTGTAAGAAAAATCCAAGGTAAGAGACAAAAACAAAGGTGGGTGAGCACGGGCCCCACCCTGACTGTGGGTCTTCCCCACCCCTACAGAAGGCTTGAGGGCAATAGAGACAAACTCTGTAGTGCACTTTCAAGGATCAGGGACAGTGAGATTTAAAGGCCTTTGGGGCACTGGGAACTGGGACAAGCATGAGAAGCTGGCTGTCCTCTTCTGCCTGGAAGGTGCAAGAGTGCTATGGTGTCAAGCAGTAGTGCTATTAAAAGCCACGGTGCAGGAGAAATGAAAGAGAGAAGAGAGCCCTGCACCCCCTGAGGGCTGCCACATATCCTATGGCAGCCTGTGGGAACACAAAAAGGACACAGCACTCTCAGGACAGGGAAGGGAGTCATGCCACCACCGCCTGGAGCTGCTTGGGCCTGGGAACCGGCACGGAGAAGCACTGTGCTGTCTACACACACCATGGCTCGGTCCAGCCTGGGGCTGAATCTGGCACTGCATAGCTAGGGGCACCCTGTGCACTCGACACAACGTGTGCTGTGCCCCTGTGCGCTTCGTGTGCCTGCATTGCGCTTTCCCACTGTGCACTCTGCCTGAAGGCCAGAGGGTTCCAGGACTGGCAGCTTTGACCATAGCAGAAAAAGCCTTTTCAAGGCAAGTGAAGTAGCAACAGTCAGGTCTGAAAATGGGAAAGAGATGGGCACTGACAAGGAGCCCCCCCACCCCCACCCCACAGTGTTGCAGCAAGCATACTGCTTGGCTGAAGGACTCCCCATGATGACATAACAGAGATTGTCTAAAGAAATACCACTGCAAGCCAGAGAAACACTCATGAGAAACATGAGAAAACATGGGAGCAAGATGTCTCAGAAAGCCCCCAACCCACAAAGGGAGACCCAAAGTGAATCAGAGGAAGATCCAAAATTCCTGAACTTTAGGAAAAAAAATCAGTCTGCTGGAAGAATACAAGACAGACTCAAACGACAACCTGGGCAAGATGCTTAATGAGTTTCAAAAAGATTTAACTTAAGGGAGAAAGAAGCACATGCAAAAGCGCACAGAGCTACAGAAGCCAATGCAGGAAACGAGTGACAAATTCCCTAAGGATGCGGAAGAAAGGGAACACTTTCACAGCTGTTGGGGGGACTGCAATCTGGTTCAACCATTATGGAAAACAGACTGGGGATTCCTTTGAAACGTGAGAATAGATATCTCATTTGATCCGGTCACTGGTCTCCTGGGCATGTTCCCAAAAGAAATGAAGTCAACGTAACATAAAGGCACATGCATATTCATGTCTATACCAGCACAATTCATAATAGCCAAATTCTGGAAACAACCTACTTGCCTATCAATAGAGGAGTGGATAAACAAGACATGGTATGCAAGGAAATACTATGCAGCCATAAAGAAAGGCAGATATGAAGCATTTGAATGAAAATGGGGTCACCTTGAGTCAATAATGCCCAGTGAAATGGATGGAACACAAAAGACGACTATAGACAGGTGTCCCTCTTATGAAATTCACAAAAATAATTGCATAAAAAGGCTGCAACATGATAGACGGGGTAAGAACAGGGATGATGGGCTGCTAGGAAAGGGATGAATCTCTGAGAGTGGGCAGCGGTAGGGCCGGGGTGGGGGAAGGGAAGGGGAAAGAGGCCAAAATTGGCGTAGATGATCATTGATTCTCCAAGCCATATGTTTCCAATGCATTATTGAATCTGTAGTGCACATATATAAAAAAGTAAATATAATTTTAGAAAAATAAGTGCACAGCAGAGCAAAACTGCTCACCGCGTTGGCCAGCAAACACAGAGGGCTGAAGGGAAAGACCAGGCTGATCTGATCCTTTTCTAGGCCATGCTGCAAATGATCTAAGTGTGACCCATGAGACTATACTTCCCGAAGGCTTTACTGCCTCTTATTAGCGCCATACTTGGGACCAAGCTTTTAACACTTGGACCTTTGAGGTCACTCAGTATCCAAACTACAGCCACTATGAATGGTAAAGAAAGGCCATTTCTTATTTCCAAGATGTTCACATGGGGGGGGGGGGGCGTGCTATGCACATGCAGTACCTGTAATCAGTGGCAAAATGAGATCAGAGCAATCGGTGGTGCAAGCAGCAATTATGAAAATCTAGGAGGAAAGTGAGTTATTCTAAGCCTCAGTGTAGAGAACTTGAAAGACAGAAGGAAGACTTCAGAGAGAAGGTAGCACTTTTGCTGTGGTGTTCGGAATTGAATCCATGACCTCACACACGCTAAGCACATACTCTACTGTCTTAACCCTACGAACTAGCATTTGTATCACACCAGAAAGATGTCATGAGTTTGAGCTTCTTATTTATTTATTTAGAGCTGAGGATTGAACTCAGGGCCTCACACATGACTATCGGGAACTCTACTACTCCCCTACACCTCCAGCCACTGCGTGGATTTTGATAGACAGAGGAGGAAGGGTGTGACAGGCACAGTGAGAGTGTCAAATGGCCAGAACCGAATACGGAAGACTCCTGAGCACTACACTGGCTGGGGAACAGGGTTCGAGAGGACCACGGGAAGATACAGAGGGCTGCAGCAGGGAAGATGGTCCACAACAATCTGGCGGTGTGAGATACATTGAAGCTGAAATCCCTCACCTAAGGGGAGACTGAGGAAAGTTTTGGGGGAGAGTTCAACAGTTTGGAAAGCCTGCTCTAGTAGCTGATTGGTGAATGGAAGGAACGTGGACAGAACTAGAGACAGAAAGAACCGATAGAAGATGGCTGCAATGAAATCATGGAAGCCAGAATTTTCCCGTGGATTCCCCAGAATGAGGGGCTGCGTGAAGCATGCACTTTGGGGCTAGGTGTTTAGCAATACCGAAGGAGAAGAATCAAACTCAAACTCAATTTCTGCTACTATACTTCTCCTAAGAAGCTCTGACCAGTGGATTTGTGGATGGTCGCGCCACTCCTGCACCAAAAAAGCAATTCTGCAGCAGTGAACACCAGTGGGTTGGGCTCTAATTCTGTCTACTTCTGATGCTGTCTATCAAAGATAGGATCCAGTCTCAAGGGTGGAAGGCTCACTGCCAGAGCCTGACTTCTATTTCAGACATCAGTCACGAGGCCAGACTTTTGGGGCTTGATGACCAGCTGCCAATTCAGATCCCTGCAACCCCCTCCTCAAGCTTGATTAATATGCCACAGCAGTTGACAGAGGTTAATGAAACATTTTCATATGTTTTCTGGGTTATCATAGGGGATTGCACAAAGTATACAGATATAGAGATGCATAAGGCAAGGCAGGCATGAAGGGCCACGGGCTGCTTTGTCACTTCCCAGGGCACCAACCTCCTTTCAGGGTTTTTCCCTTGTTCAGTTATTTGGAAGCTTTCACAATCTGGAACTTTTGGGTCTTCGTGAGGAAAGGTGCATTACATAGGCATGGTTAGTTTTTTTTGTTTTGTTTTGTTTTGTTTTTGAGGCAAGGTCTCATTGTGTAGCCCAGGCTAGCCCTGAACTCACAGCAATCCTCCTGCCTCAGCCTTCTGAGAGATGGGATTATAGGCATGTGCCACCACACCCAGCCTTATGTGGTGCTTGGGAATCAAACTCAGGGCCTTGAGATTGCTAGGCAATCACTTTATCCTCTGTGCCATTCCTTCAGCCCCATGGCTAATTAAATTATTGACTATTTGTGATTAACTCAAACTTTAGCCCTTCTCCCATCCCCTGAGGTTGAGGGATGGGAGCTAAAAGTCCCAGCACTTTAATCTTTCCGGATCTTTCTAGTGATGGGTCCTCATTCTGAAACTGCGTAGGGGCACCAGCCATCAGTCAACTCATTATCATACAAAAAGACACCTTTTTAATGATTCCAAGTATTTTATGAGTTTTATGCCAGGAAATGGGATGAAGGTCAATTATATATTACACCATATTGCATTGCATATTGCAGATTCCTCTTAAGCATTCATAAAATATATTAGCACATAATTCTAATCTCTTAGAAGTCTTTGTTTCGTTGGGCACTTTCTAAACTTGATTGACCACACGATTCTTTGTCTTTCTTTCACAGAATACTTTATAAAGCTACGTTCATTTGTGTGGAAGTCGTGTAAGATAATGGAGGACTTGGGAATTGTTATTGATAGGAGACTGACGAGATTTGGTAGTTAAATTCAGTGCAGTATCCTTGATTTGAGAGTGGAAGAGAAATCAAAAGGGCTAGTGCCAAGCCTGGGGAATCCAACTAAACTCTAGTTAATAGTAGTTAACTAGTAGAGTTCAGTTAATTGTAGCACCCTAATGATAATTTCTCAGTTTTCAAAAATTTATCACGATAGTGTAAGATTTTGACATTAGCTGGGTGTGGTGGCACAGCATTGTATTTCCAGCTACACGGAACAGACATGCGTCACCTGTCTGAGGCCAGCCTAGGCAACTTAGCAAGACCTTCTCTCAAAACAAAACAAAACAACAACAACAACAACAACAACAAAAAAAAACAAAATAAAAAGAACTAGAGATGGAGTTCATTGGTAGAACTATCCCCCAGCCCCGGGTTTAATCCCAATACACACATTAAAAAAGATGTTAACACCAAGGGAAGGTAAGTGAAAAATAAATTAAACTTGTTGCAGTCTTCAAAATTCTTCTGAAAATCTAAAATGAACTCAAAACAAAAAGTTTTTAAATTCCCACTGTCCTTTTATATTGCTGGTGGGACTGTAAACTGCTACAACTGCTATGGAAAGCTGTGCGGAGATTCCTCTAAAGGCTGAAAATAAATATCTCATCTGATCCAGTGATACTTCTTCTGGATATTTTCCCAAAAGAGTTAAAAGTTAACTATAACAGTATACCCATGTTTATAGCAGCACAACTACCAATAGTTAAAATGTGGAAGATGTTGACATATTCATAAACCAATGGGTACAAAAACTGTGGTATATGTACACAGCGGAGTACTAATCTTCTATGAACACAGGAAGGTTTGAGGGTTTTGTAGGTGAATAGATGCAACTTGAGAGCATCATGCTCAATGAAGTGAGTCACACTCAGAAGGTCATACATATCTCATAGTTTCTCTAATATGAGAAATCCAGAATACAGGAATTTCATAGAAATAAATGCGCGTGGTAATTGGAGTCGGGGGGAATGAGGGAGAGGGCGGAGGGCCAGTAAGGGGGACGGGATCACAATGTCGAAGAGATGTATATGTGCACACAATACTCATGCTCAATGTAACCATTGTGTATCGCATATTTATACTAATAAAAATGGGGAAAATACCAGAGTTCACTAACACAGTCTCTGAGAAATCATGGTATAAATTGAGGCTTACTAATATTATCAATATTTCTTTTTTGTGATTTGGAAACAAAAACATTCCTTTATTTTTGCTACCTAAATAAAACATGTCCTCAAAAACTACTCATGTGAATAAAACATCTAGCACATTTTTAGGGCGTAATAAATCTTAGTTCCCCTTTCCATGCTTTCAATTTAGAAAACAAAATTACTGAGTGCTTATGTAACAGTGGCCACCCTTTTTTGAATTGTCCCTTGACTTCCCCTCCTTTTACCCAGCATTCTAAATTCTGAAGAAAAGTTGAGCTTACCTTATGATAATGTTGACTGTCCTGGAGAGTGAAGATCCCACCGAGCATGTTGTTTTCCTGCATTTTACTCCCAGCACCTCTTTCTGCTCCCTATAAACAGCTCTTTCTCTCAGCTGCTCCCTTTTGGAAAACAGCAAGGCCCCCTCCCATCTTCTCAGGTTGCTGGCCCTTGAATAAACCCAATTTCATTTCTACCAACTTTCACATCTCAGGTACTGGCTTTCAGGTTCCAAGCAGATGGACTTTGGTGTGGTAACACTTATTTAGAAGCACTATTTTATGTAACTAAGACATTGCATAATAAAGTTGGAAAATTGCACAAACACTTGCTTTTTATAACACATACAGGAGATAGAAAAGGGCATTTATTAGTTTGTTTGTTTGTTTGTTTTTATTGAGACAGGGTCTCGCTCTGTAGTCCAGGCTGGTCCTAAACTCACTGTGCAGCCCAGGCTGGCCTTGGACTTGCGGCAATCCTCCTGCCTCAGCCTCCCAAGTGCTGGTATTGCAGGCGTGCGCCACCACGCCCAGCTCTATGTGGTTCTGGGGAATCAAACTCAGGGCCTTGGCTTGCAAAGCAAGCTTTTTGATCGCTGCGGCATGCTGCCGAATGGCCAATATCCTCTCATTATCCTAAATGGTACATATGAGCACTTAGGATAACACTGTATTTTTAAGCATCTAAAATGATCTTATATATTGGCAAAGTGTGGAACAAATTGTTTAACTGATACAGAGATAAAAGGAAATGAAGCTTAAAGGGCCATTGATGCTGAGACACAATTACCATGAGTTCGAGGCATGCTTGGGCTATATAGTAATTTCAGGACCACCCTGGACTATCGAGTGAGATCATATGTGTGCGTGCTCTCCTTATAGCAGTCTGCCAGACTTAGAATTTGTAACAGCAATGGACAAATGATTATGGCACTCTGGCCTTGGGGCTGCCATTCCCTTGCCAGGGTATTTCAGCACACCACCCCCTGGGTGGGTAAGTCCAGAGGAACCTGGTATCCCTACAGCAGTGACTCTAATAGTGTCGTTGACTTACCAAATTTGTTCCTTCAACTTCATCTATTTTAATCTGCATTGTGAGAAAGCAAACTATGCCCTGACCTATGACAGCTGATGCAGATTTAGATAGATGATTCTTCCAGTTTGCCAAGTAGTGTGGGTAGAAAAAGGTGGAGTAAAACTCTTGTTCCTTGAGAAGCCTGGGCTTCCAGATCCTCAAGGGTCAGTATTTGTACCCTAAGGTGAACCAAGGAAAATCTATGCTCCTGAAAGTTATCCTAGTTAAAACCCACTGTGAGGGTTGGGAATGAAGCTGCCCAGAATGTGCAAAATCCTGAACTCCACCTCCAGAATCACAAAAAGAAACCTAAGTACTGGTTCAGGTGAGGCAGAGGATGCTGTGTATCCAAGCTGGGCTTTGGACAGTCAGGGAAACAATGAAGTGGAAAATTCTTCGTGGGGACAGGAGATAGGCAGGACAGCCGCACTAGCCAGCTGAGATATCAGTACAAGACAAGGCCATGCCAATCAAAAATATCAATATAAGACTTTTCTTACCAATGTTCATGATTTGAATAGCTCTGTTTCACTCTGTGTTTGTACAGTCCCTTAGAGGTCTTACTTAAGATCTAGAAAAAGCTGGAAGGAAGCAGAATTCTGACTAAAATAAGAAAGACCTTGTAAGTGGTAAGTGTTGGCTAAAGATAAATTTAGCCACCTCGGGGCATAATGAGCACACTCTGGGAGTGTCAAAGGCAGAAGGCGAAATGCTTTTTCAAATAGAAGTTCTTCCTTTTGGAAGGAAAGTGTGGAGAAAAAAAACAAATACTCAGAGAGGAAGAAGCTGAAAGGACCATGTTTAGATGAAAGATACATCTATTTGACCTTGGCAAATGAAAAGGAACACACACACACATGTGCAAACACAAATATGCACACACAATAACCTTCAATTCAAGGTCCTCTATAGTCAGATGAGCTGGTTCTATTTTAAGTGATAATCACCCTCAAATGTGTGTGTAAATGGAGGAAAGAAATGTATATGCACAGTGTACATGCTGGTGGCAAGAGTCACTGAAGGTACGGAAGCAGAGAAGGGACTGTTTAGTAGAAAACATACAATTTTTACTTCTTTCCCAGTGACAGTCACTTAGCTCTTTGTTGTGTAGTCTCCAAACTCCAGGTAGGCTGAAAGAGAAAGGGGTTGAATTCCCAATATTTGCTAATTATAAAAATAGCTAGTATTTGTTAAGTATTCATTATGTTCTGGGCTAAAACTCCACTTGTGCCTAATGATTTAATCCACATCACAGCCCCTGAGGTAGGCACTATGTTCACTCCTGTTTTGCTGATGAATAGACTGAGACTCAGAAGAGGTAAGGAATTCACCAGACCGTGCAGCTATAATTGGCAGAAGTCTTGAATTTTTGCGGTCATGCTCCAGAGTCTGTGCTATTAACTATTGGATAATATTGCAGACTTTGTACTCACGGAGAGTTGTCGGGACCTAGAAAAATGAGCTGCTATTTGAGGATTCACAGTTTCAAGGAAGAAGAAATAGACTTCCTGTCTAGGAGGCAAGAACCTCTTCTTAAAGCTCACGTGGCCTGGCCCACGTGTCAGACCTGTAGGTTCAACCTGTAGCAATAGTATCTCCAGGATAGAAGAAGGAAGGACATGCTCTCCCATAGACACCAGGGAAAGTTCTAGCTGTCTTCTAATCAGAATAGCAAGGGGTAGAACTGTGGGCAAAGGTGCTGGAACTGGCTTGATTCATTCCCCTAGTATTTTTCAGTTGGAAAATGATGATAAAAATAATCCCTTCACGCAGCTATCTTGTATCTTGCTGGAGTTTCTCCCAACCCAAGACATGAATTCTAGGGTCATACATTTTACTATTGGTAGAGAACAGAATTCAGTAGGGCAGAGGAGAATTATTTGTTTTCAAGTATCATCATATGTAAGTAGATAAATAGAAGTAAACAGAAAATGCGTACAGTGTTCTCTAGAAGCAGTTCTGTCCTCTCCCTGGGCTCCTCAGTAATAGTAGAGGCCTCTCGTGCACTGAGGGCTTCGCAAGGTAACACTGTTTACCTCTTATGAGCAAGGCTCTAGATTCAATACCCAGAACAGAGAAAAAAAGTAAAGCATTCTAAGACTGCATTTGGCACGGCAGCCACTGTTCCATTATTTGGCTGGTTCGGCCATAAAGGAAAGATTAATTAATGACCTCCACAGTTCAGTGCATAACTATCCTTCAAATGCATTCGCCCATCCTTTGCTTCATTTTCTTTGTTGCTTTCCAATAGAAAAGACAACGGGGTACATATTCCCGTAGAACAATAGATTATTATCCTAATTATAGTTGCCTGGTGTTTTCTACACTTTCACCATTTTATTAAACACAATTATCTGAGAAGAACCAATCTTTTGTAATACCTACCTTATTGTTCTCAGTTCTCCCTGATTCTGATGAGGGCTTTTCAAAGGGTATTTTATTCATAATTATAGACTATAGGGCAATTGCTCAGAAACTGAGTCCAGAAGATATTTTGTTGAGATTAATTTTTCTTGTACTTCTTGATCCAATTATATCTTTAGGCTTCTTTAAACCTACTAGAAACTAAATAAATCTATTTATTTTCTGCAAGCCAAGCATGCAATTAGCAACAAACAACATTAAAGGCTGTTTTCGAAGAATGAATTTTTTAAAAGAATGAAATGGTAAAGATATATGGATGAAAAGGCTGATCATTCTAAGGTGGGGACAGCCAGTACATCTGGGCTAAAGGCTTCAAAGTGCCAATGCTCTGCAATACAGTGAACAGGGGCCTCCTGACAAGGAACCTTTATTTTGTCAACTTTTGCACTTGTGCTCGTGCATGTGCGTGCGCACACACACACACACACACACACACACACACACACACCAGAGCTCGCAGGGCACTACAGAAGACAACATGACAAATTGACATCTTTGGCAGCTCCAGAGATGCTGGGTAGACTTCACCCAATTGAATCTCTGAAGCCTCTGTAGAAACAGCAATCCAGGAGTGGAGAAAGCTGCTCTCCCAATACGCCACAAAGCCCCTGAGCTGATGCAGCCTGACAACGCCAACACCGAGTAAACGGCCAGAGTTTTGTCATCAGTTGTCCCGACCCTGGCCCCTGTCCTACTCTCATTCCCACTAGGAACTGCTGGGTCATGAGATTACAGGCAGCATTTTTTAAAAATACGATAGAAAAAAAAGAATGGAGTTAGATCAGAGTAAGATAATATATGACAGCAAACCCAGGAGTTCCTCCTAGGTAGTAAAGGAGTAATTGCAGTCATGCGTCACTTAATGATAGAGAATTGTTCTGGGAAATTAGATGGCAAGGAATCTCATCATTGTTGTGCAGATTTTGTAGAAGGCACTTACAGAAGCAAAGACAACTTCGATGTCACTGGATGAGACAATCTAATGGGATCAACCTTATGCATGTGGTCTGTATGTATGTGGTCTGTTGGTGACTGAAACATCATTATGAGGCACATGTTTTGTATGTTTATAGGTATGCATGTATGTACTCTGTGTGAGTGTGTGTGTGTGTGTGTGTGTGTGTGTGTACTGGGAAATGAGGCCAGGGCCTTCACACTAAGCTACATTTAAAAAAATGTTTGATTTTGATAAGTCACTAAGTTGCCTAAGCTAGGCTTTAACTTGTAATCCTCCTGCTCCAGCCTCCCACAGTGCTGTGATTATAGGTCTGCACCCCAGGGCCCTGTAAGACTATTAACCATTCTTTACTCTCAGCTTCTTGCCCTTGGATGTTGAGTAGATCAGCAAGAAGGAGCACAGATGGCCCGATCTTTAGGAAAATATCAGAGATATGGATTCCAATTTTTTAATCAATGATACTTTCTCTCTATTCCTTAATAGGAAATATAAGTACCATTTTGAGAGCACGTTGTGATTGCTTTCTATTTCTCTCTAGAGGTGCTCCAGGCTTTGAAGATGGGCATGTCAGAATATGAGAACAGCTCCTGCTTTAAGTCTTCATCTTAGCTGATCTTTCTTTAGCTTTTGAAAGAATTATCACTTTAAAGATTTAGTAAAAATTCGTGTTCTTTATTAAAAAAAAAACTTGAAATCATGAAAAAGCAAAGGTGATTTTTAAAAAATCCTCTCCCATTTGCCATGTGAGAACTAAACACTGTTGCAGCGGTCACCCTGGATTTGTTCCAATGCTAACAAATCCACCTAAACATACGGATCCTTGGAAAAGTAGGATCTTACTATATGCCCCAAATTTTCACTGGACAGTTTATTATGGACATCTTTGTATATCCACAAAAGTAGACTGCCGTAATATTTTCCACAGCATTACAGGATCCCACTAGACAAAGGGCTCGTGGTTTCTTTAGCCAGTCTTCTATTGCTGCCTATGTAAGTTAGTTCCATTTTTCACTATTACAAACTAAACTATGGTAAATATCCCAGCGTAGACATCTTTCTGTACACTTGAAGTTATTTCCTTTAGATAACTACTTAGGATGGAATTACTAGATGAGCCTACACACTCACGCTTAAGGCTTTTGATAATCATTTTTTCCCAGAAGCCCTCCACAAAGGATGTACCGATTTGCACTGCACCTCTATTTTCTCATACTTTCACCAGCAACGACTATTCTTGCCCTTTACAATTCTAGTCAAAATAATTGGCAGAAAATCATCCCAGAATGCTGGTGTTATGGTTTAAATTTGAAATGGCCCCCAAAAGCTTTATGTTTGGAATTTGATTCAATCATGAGAGTTAATCCATTGATTTATTGTGCTGTTAGGAGGTTGAACCTGGTTGGAAGGAGTGAATCACTAGGGCGTGACTTAGGGGATATACACTAGCTCCATCCCTCCTCTCACACTCTGCTCCCTATCTGCCATGGAATGAACAGCTTTCCTTCAGCTAGGCCTCAGCCAGACCCTTCCACCTTTGCCAGCTGACAGTGAATGAACTGAGATCTGAAACTGTGAGCTAAAATACACCTTTCCTCCCTTAAGTCGTAGATGTTGGGTATTGTGCTGCGGTAACACAATAGTAACTAAGACAACTGAGATTGCGGACCTGCTCTACTGAGCCCAGCTTACATTGGGTTTAAGCACTGAAATGATCTGAGGGGAAGCGAAAGAGCTCTTCCAAGGGAGCATGACCACTTCTTCAGTCAATAGCCAAGTTTCAAACACAAGAGCCCAGGAAAGGCAGTGGGCTTCTGGGTAAAGCTCACTGAAGAACAAATTTGCTGCCTGGACCTGTCTAGACCATGATGAAGTATATGTGGTGCTTGAGATTAAATAGCCACAGAGAAAGAGAGGATGGTAAAAAACTCCTGACTTAGTGCTCTCAAGATGCAGTAAGTGTCGCTAAGGGAGAAGGACTGAAAGCTCAAGTCCAGTGTGGGCAACATAGCATCTTAGCGAGCCCCTGTCTCAAAATAAAAAAACAAAACTGGGCTGGGGATGTAGCTCAGTGTGAAGGCTCTGGGCTTGATCCCTAGTACCACACACACTGACACACACCGACACACACACACACACACACACACACACACACACACACACAACTAACTTAGCTAGTTCCCTGAAACAGAAACTAACAAGATCTCTGCTCTTCAGTTTCTTACCTTAGCCCAATGTATTCATGCTCCTTATCACCAATCTGTGTGGGGATTTTGATGCCATGATTATCTGATTGGCAATAACACAAAGATAATGGAACTTCTATATTCTGGATAATAGAACCAAGGTTTCCAATGGCTTATTTGCCTACTTGAATATTATTTTAAATAAATGTGAGCTGAGAACCTGAGTCCAAAATATCAGCTGCACAGTTTCAAGACAAAGAGAGCTTAGAACAAAGAAAGAGCTATAGGATTTAGCTCACTAAGTATCATAGCTGTCAACATTATGATGTTGCTACCAGTTAATCTCAGTGTAGCCTTTGTTTGGATTAATAGAAATATAGTAGGTTGATTGCGTAAATTTGCTAATATCTGACTGCCTTTGATCGTCTAAAACGGCAATTGTGTATGGTCCAACTTACTACCAAGCATAAGATGAGGGATACTGTGTGCTTCTGAGCAGAGTGGATTGTGCTTAGAAGATTGTGTTTCATTCTGGATGACGTATTGTAAGAAGAATTTTGACAAACATGCACAGAGAATTTCTATGGTGATGCAGAAGTTCAAAACCTTGTTGGAGAAGTAAAAAACAAATAAAATACGAAAGGAGCTATGAACTGAGAAAGGAGCTGATTTCTGGATAGTTCTGGAAAGCAAAAGAAAGCCAAATTAGTGGGACAAATTAGCAGGAACACTAAGTCTGTATTTGACATAAAGAAGAATTCTCATGGTTAAGGCTTGTCTTGGGCTGTCAAGAGAGTTGAGGAAATCTCCACCAAGTCTTTGAGTTGGAGCTGAATACTGCTGACAGCTTTTAGGAACTGGAAAAGGCTGGAACACCTTTTTATGTCTTAGTGTCTTTACAAGTAAGAGACTCCATCATTAGGTTAAAATTAAAGCAAAGCAAATATGCTTCCACTGCGGAAAGTAGCTTTTTCCATATCTTAGCATTTTGTCTTAGTGTCAAGGTGACCAAAATAAGACATTAGAATGGCAACTCTGCTGGGTTCTTCTGAGTTTTTAGCAGGTTTCTTTGGTCAAGTTTAACAATGATCTTCAGATGCATTTTCTCACCAATACTGGAGAATATGGTTACAAATTTGATTCCTTGAATTTTCAACCTGCATTAGATTTTTTATCTCTCTTGAGAATTAATAACTAAAAATGCCAAGCAAAATTCAAATTGGCTGCGATTGGATATTTTTTATATTTAGCTAACAGGAATTACTGTTTCTTGGAAAAGTCTGTTACAGGGAAGAGCTAACATACTCTTTTCCCCCATTTTATCAAAAATATATCAATATATGTAACACATAATGTTTACATTGAACTTTTTGTGCATATATATATATATATATATATATATATAGTCAAAATTACAAGCCCTTCCCTTCTCCCTGTTTGACTGTCCCACACCCTCCCCCTCCCCACTATTCTCACTATCCCTCCATTATTTCTACGAAATGAGTATATTCTTAAATTCCAACTATCTTTTATGAGATAACACTTTGAGGAACTATATATGAGAGAAGCAAAATATTCTATTTCCTTTAAAATTCAGGAGAGTTTAGAAACTAAGACACTAAACTTAAAGTGTTATATTTGATCATTTTATCATATATATATATGATAAAATAATGAATAAAATTAAGAAACAGGCAAAGGACTTGAATCAGGCAAGATGGATGAGT
This sequence comes from Ctenodactylus gundi, assembly GCA_004027205.1. Lineage (NCBI taxonomy): Eukaryota > Metazoa > Chordata > Mammalia > Rodentia > Ctenodactylidae > Ctenodactylus > Ctenodactylus gundi. Next base: position 109,427 of record PVKB01001319.1, read on the forward strand.
ACAGTATGAAGGCCAATGAAAGAGTACCTGTCTGCTATGCTTTAGATCTTTAAAATATTCCCCAGTTGCCTCTTATATTCAGATGTGGGCTTTGGAGATAATTGGATCCCTAGAGCACTGAATGGGCTGGTAGGAGATGGAGTTTGGTTGAAGGAGGTGAGTCACTGGTGGCATGACTGAAAGATTATATTCTTTGGCCCAGAACCTTTTTCTTTCTGTTGGGCTCATCCCTGCTCTCTGCTTCCCAGATGCCATGAAGTAATCAGCTTTCCTCTGCCCTGCACGACCACCATGACATTTCTGCCTTAGAGTCAGCCAGTTGTAGACTGGAACCTCTGAAACCCTAATCCAGAGTAAATCTTTCCTCCTGTAAGTGGTGGTATCAAGTATTCCATAGTGATAGCAAGAAAGCTGACCCATACACTGTACTAACGTGCTTGAACTTATATCTGGGCTCACTCACAAGTTATATACACGGGCAAGTCTTCGGTTTCTAATCTGCAAAATCGGGACGATAACAGTACTTTCACAGTGTTGTGAAAATTTTATAGATTAATCCACACAATACACATTCAAAAGAAACAGTGTCTGGCACATAATAAATACTCAATAAATGTTAGTCTTTATGTGTGGTGAGTTTCACACCCCCCACCTTATTGGTCAGTGTCTTAAGTTACTTGTTTGTTGCTGAGACAAAATATCCGACATCCACAACGTAAGGGAGAAAAGATTTATTTTAGCTCACAGTTTGGAAAAGTATCACATAGACCATTCATGGCACAGCTGACAATGGTAGAGGCTGGAGAGCTGTTCAACTCATTGTAGACAGAAGCCACGTGAAGCAGGAGCTAAGTGAGTCTGGAGACTCAGACAAGGCTAGAGTCTTCCTGAGAAGAAGCTATAATGATGCTTCTTCTTCCTTCCTTTACTTAGTTCAAGCTTCCAGGTGTGACTCTCACACCCAGGGTGGGTGCCCCTCCCTCATTTCCCGGCCCACAGGTCAGTAACAAACACCTGAAAGCTCTGCCCTGGGCACCCCCAGTCTCAAGAACCAGTCAACACCACCTTTCCAGGTCAAAGCCCAAGCATCTGACCTTTCCAGCCAGGCCCTACCTCCCAATGACACAGTTCCACAGTTATCCCATTATATCCAAATACATGTGGCCTTGGGGGGCACTCCATATTCAAATCATAGCAATCAGTCCAACTTTTTGTTAACACTTACTTATGTTTATGATACTTTCAAATCTCTCATGTGGCTGTATTGCTATATTTAATATCTTTCCTCTTTCTTCTGCTCTCTTTCCTGTAAAAAATAGCCGGGGAGTATTTACGGAGCTCGGGGTATTTATAGAGGAGCCTTAGGTAGTTTTCTACAGCTGCTATAGCAAAGTACCATATCCTGGGCAGCTTAAACACGAGAGGTTTATTTTCTCACAGTTCTGCAGGCTGAAAGTCCAAATCATTGTGCCAAAAGGATCAGTTTGGGATGAGTCCTCCTCTCTTTAGTTTGCAGATGGCTGCTGGCTTGCTGCCTCTGTCCATGGTCGCCCCTCATCCGACAATTTGTCTTATTAGGCACCAATTAGATCGGACGATAGACCATCTTTCCCAGACTCGTTTTAAATTATTACCTCTTCAAAATCACATCTACAAATATGGTTACATTCTAAAGTACTGAGAGTTGGAATGTGAGCATATAAATTTGAGGTGAGTTGGGTCTGATGGGATAGGCCTGTAATCCCAGCGCTCTGAAAGGCTGAGGCAGCAGAATCATAAGTTCAAGCCCAGCCTGGGCAACTAGTAACTTAGAGAGACATTTGTCTCAAAAACAAAAATAAAAACTGGCTGTAGATGTAGCTCACTGTGAAGGCTCTGGGCTCTATCCTTAGTACCACAGAAAATAAATAAATAAATAAATAAATAAATAAATAAATAAATAAATAAAATGGAGGTGGACGTAAATCAGCCCCTTACAACTGCCCAACTCCATAGTCTGTACTATGAAGGATTCCAAAGATGCAAGTGATACATTCTTACTCCGGAGGGCTAATGATTCCGTCATGGAGATGAGACTGGAGCACAAAACTATCACTAAAGTTCCAAGCTCGCATGTCTTTAAGTATAAACTTCTGCTGTGGGAGCTCTTTCGGAAAGCAAGAGAAAGCTAACTGCCTGGAGGAGGTACCACTGGAAGACAGCATAAGAACTTGATCAGAAAAAGGGAGAGGAAGGGTATATCAGACAAAAAGATTTAAAGACTGAATTATTATTAGTAGTAGTATTTTGTTCATGGAACACAGAGCATCTTGTCAGGCTGCAGATGGTGTCACAATTCCTGGTGTATGCACACTTCCACAAATTTCATGCCTAACGGAGTCCTAAAAACACTTGGATGTTGAAATATATGGAAAATTGCGTTATATTGATTTGGAATATGGTAGGTTTGTTCAACACTCAGAAAAAAAATTTTATTGAAAATCCCAAACCATTCCCATTTTGCATCTGTTTTATGACTGTGATCTTTTCCATCATAATTGAGCATCCAGTGGCCTAGATCCCAAAAATTAATCCAAAAACTACGGTTGGCAAGTCTCTAATTTTGGACCATGTAATGATTTCTATCTTTATTCCAAGCATACAATATTTAAGGGACCTGAGGTTATTTTTACTAAAATCAACACTTGTATTATTCTGTGCTCTACTTTCCATTCACTTTTGTAAAGGAGTGCAAAAAGAGAAATTGCAGGGACTGCTGTACCCAAAGAAGGTAATGCTGTTGAAACAGGTGGCACCCAACTGTGATACTTCAAAAGGCCCATTTAGTGACTACTCAGCAGTCCATGGTAGGTGCAGAGATGGCAGATTTAGGGGATCAGTGGAGAATGTACAAAGTACCAACTGTGTAAAGGTGAGGGAGCACCCCCACATCCTGTAATGGATGGAGACTGCAGCTAGCGGTCTGGTACCTCGGAAACCCCACCCTCCCCTCAAAGGGTGCAATCTACTCCTGAATGTGGGACTGCAGGACACCACAGCCAGCCATTTTGAATAAAGCCTCACCGAGGTCTCTGAATAGAGCCTTACCAAGCAGGCCTAACATTTCATTTCCACTGTGAATGGATTCACACAGCTTTGGGTAGCTGATATTCCTTAGCAACTCAGTAGCAACCGCTTTGAGGTCATGATCTTAATTACAAATGGCCTCAGTTCAAGGGGCATCCCGGCACTTTCTGAAGAATATTTTAAGCAAGATTTTGGAATAAAGATTTATACTGATTTAATTACCTTTTGCCAAAGCAAATGGTATCCAAGGCACTTTCCCTCAGGCACATTTTTCAAGAAGTAACTGGTAATTTCCCACTTCCTCCTGCCAAGGCTGTTTTCCGATGCTCTATTTGCCTGAGTAGACTCAGCTGCGCACTTCCTCCCTTTTTACACTTCTGATGCACAAAGATCAATCAGAGTTTAACGAAGGGCTAATTTGGGGAAGATGTGAGAATGTATCCACTGGGCAAGCCTCAGGAGAACTTTGGTTGCATGCATTGGAAAGGTATTTGCATTTTGAGCAAATTATCACCAAAATTTAGAAGTTATCTAGCTCAGCACTGTACTGCGGCCTGAAGTATGGGGTTAGCAACCAATCTCAATAGTAGCAGGCTTTCAACTTTTTTCTCTTGAGAACCCTAACAGGAATTAAAACATAAGTATTGTCTCCACTCCAAAGCAGAGGAAACCTGCCCGTCACACATGGAACACACATACCTTTACCACACGTGCATGCACACACACACACACACACACACACACACACACACACACACACTTGGTGCAGAGGGCAAGGATGATGAACTTTAGAAAGTGAGTATGGAAGAAGGACGAAACAAAGGGCAGAGAACAAAATTAGTGCTTTGTTTAGGGACAGAAGAGTGCTCAATGCCTACTTCCTCATTTTTTAGTCACAAAATGCACAGAATCACTGCTTCTTCACCAACTGAGAGGAAAAAAAAAAAACCCACACATCTTTTGAATCTCCAAATATGGCTAAAGAGGAGAAGCAGTGCCCACCCCTTGTCTTTCAGTAGATCTCCCATGGACAAAATACAGTCACAGCAAAGCTCCTTATAGCGCTAGGTTTCTTAGGGCACCGGCATCCTTCCTATTCCCGGGAGGCTCTGGGAGGTGGGGAGAGCGGGAGAGGCAAAGAAAAGAGACACATTCTGTAATTAAACTGGTCAATCTTTTTCCTTTGGAAAAAAGATGATTTTTAATGTCTGATTTTGCAACAAATGCCAGGGGGTCAGGGTTTGGATTGCGTAGGGCACTGACTGTGTTTAAGGCTGTGGCAGTGTGTTGGCTCTCTTACAGAGGGTGGCTGCTTTACATACATCCCCTTCACAGAAATGCAATATAGGTGGCTACCATTTTGCTGTAGTCTCTGCAGCAATAAAATGGTGGCAAAAGAGAAACTTTCCTCGCATTTTTCAGCTGTCTGTCATTACCTTTGGCTTCGTCCCAACTTGCCTGTGGATATTGAATGTCTTGATAGCAAAAAAATTGTAAAGAAATGTCCCTCCTCCATTGGGCCTGTAATATTTGAAATGCTCCAGCAGACACAGCCATTTGTGCTCTATCTTTCAAAACACGTTTCATTCTCACCTCTGAATTATAATTGTATTGGTAAGAAATAGCTAAGAAAAAACTCAGCAGTAATGGAGGCTAATTTTAGCATGGAAGAAAGATTTTAATAAATCTTTGAAGCTATCCTACAGTGAACTTTGAGCCCAAGTCCTAGGGTAATGATTTTACTGCTTCCATGACCCTTCATACCTCAGTAGTAGGGACGACGCTGCAAACACAATCCAAAAGTGATGCTTTCTAATTTTCTTTAGTGATTGATTAAGATGCAGAATCTTTAGGGTGTGCTACAAACGCACCTTAATCAATTCTAAAGGGTTTGGCATGCTGTTTACTGCGGGGTGGTGGTGAATTCTGCAGAGGTTGATTTTTTTCCTTAATGATGACATCATTACTTGAGAAGTGGTTTGCCGAGGAACACGCTTTGCTGGTCATGGGAAGCTGTCTTTCCTGGCAGGAATCTGGGCACATCTTGGTCATTACTATGCCTTCCAACTGCTGATCCATTGCTGCAAATCACTGAGAAGGGACCTGGATCCAAACGCATGTCGACTTTCTATTATGCATACAGACTACCATTTAGATGTTCCCGGGTCTTTCTGAATTCCCACTTGTACTTCTGTCTGGTGTTCTTACTATGAACATCTGCGAATGACAGAATATTTTAAATGGCAGCCTCAGTTGTAGCCAGGAGTTTCTCTCCCTCTCCCCTTCTCTCTTTCCTCCCTTCCTTCCCTATTCTTATGCACTGTCCCCTTAAACTGCTGGCCACCGTGCAGAAAAGGAATTCAGTTAACCTGCCACTGTGTTTACATCACTTTTTATGCCTTTCTGACCCTTTTCAAACTACCAGGTACAATTTCACAGAGTTGTAATCACTTGGCACTTGATGTTTTGTGTTCTGCTTTGTTTCAGTTAATGTTATTTCACGCAAACATTTCCCCACATTGAGACAAATCATCTGCTCCATGTGCTACTGGCTGCGGAGTTCAACCCCGAAGTGGGCACGATGCTCTTGGCTTAGTCAGCCTCCTGACTGCTGGCTGTTTGGGTTGTTTCCAGTTTTCCCCTATTGTAAATTGCTTCGTTATAAATATCCTCACAGAATTATGTTTTGTCACTTGGATTATTTCTTTGTCTTTTAGATTATTTCCCTGGCGTACAGTCCCATACGTGATATTACCAAGTCGAAGGACACCCATAGTTTTAGGGTTCTCATAGAAACCTTTGTTCCAGCCAGCAGCTCCTGACTACACTCTCTGCCCAGAAGGCTACCTAACAGTTCTAATTAAGTTGAATTGTTTTCATATTCTTAACTAAAACATTCTTCTTTATGGCTTTAGAAAATTTTTATTTTTATTTTTGCTTTCTTGCAGAAATCAAGATACTAATTAGTGAAGGCTAGGAAGACAACAAGATGTTTTGAGAAAAAACTCCACATTAAATACTCATTTGAAAATGAAGGATTTCATTTGCACCCTGTGGCTGTCACTGTGCGTCAGCTTGTCTGAGACTGTCTGATTTCATTTTTCTTTTTTGATGAGAAACACACTTTTCTTCGTTTAAGACTGATTTCTTTGGGTGTCCCTGTATTCATTCTACCGACATTGGTTGCCTAGTCCCCACTGGCCTAGCACTGTGCTCCATGCCATGCCAGACACTTCCATGGCAGCCGCCGGTTACACACGGCTGGTTCATGGTTGTTGGGGCCAACAGTGGCTGGGCTGCACCTTTGGGCACAGCTGGCCAAGTGCTGGCAAGCACAGCCCTTGCCCTGAACAGTGCACCATTTATATAAAAATTTAAAATTGCAGACACAATTATTTACATGCTGAGTTCCATACCTTTGCAAGGGCTCAAGCTGTCAGCATAATATATCTCATTACAACCAGCACTGGGCATGGAAAAGATTACTTTTCAAGGCTGTGAGTGCAAAACATCAATTAGTCATAGGAGAGAACAGTTAGCTGGCATGTGTTCGAGATTCTGCACCTTCGGGAGGGGAAATGCGTTTACTTCCTTCTTCATAGCCGAATCAAATGAAAAAAGAGACAACAAAACCACTCAATTTGAGCTAGTTGATTCTTTAATCAGCCAGATAATTCCATGCCCTCAATTAAGTGTGGCACACAGTAAACAGAGACACTCAGGAAGGTGGCCTTTTCAATATGCTTTCGATATTCACTAGGAACAGTACTGCATGTGAGCAGGAGGCCACAGAAATCAATAGCAGCTTTCTTGGGCTTCAATCCTCAGAGCCACAGCTGCCCTGGAAAAACTACCTTTTCTTGCGTCACTTGTGATTTCTTTTCTTGAATAAGAGAAAGGCCAGATTCAACAAACCCGGCAAAGCCCCTGCCAAGTGCGGAGCCCGGGGTGGAGGCTTATGGGGTTGCCCTACCTCAAGGCTCCACCTGATCCTGAGAAGGAATGCTTAAATTGAGTGGTTTAGAGTTTTGAGAAGATCTGGGAAATGTGAATGTGAACTGGGTATTACATGATGACAAGGAATAATCTTAATTTTATTAGCTATAAGTATGACATTTTGGCCACGTGAGAAAAAAGTCTTTATCTTAAAAAAAAAAAAAAAAAACACAGTACCAGGAGAAAACTGGGGAAAATTTAAGGATTGCAGCATTTGCTTTATTATAATGCAACCGAGAGCAGGGAGGAGGCACCTGGGCAAGCCAAGTGTAGAGAAATCAGGATCCTTTTCCCGCCAGGCAATTGTTCGTGGGGTTTCACTTTTTTCTCTCCTTTTGTAGATTTTGAAAATTTTCCTATTAAAAAAATGTTTTGAGGCACGTGACTTAATTTGAACCCAGGTATATTTCTCTATTAGATTGACAAGATTTCCGAGGCAAATTCTTGATGGCCAGATTGTGAAATGAAGAGCCTCGTCGGCTGCTGTTCTGCGCCCGCACATAGCTTCCTGGTGTTTTAAGAAATCACTCCCCCAACAGAGCACTTCCGCCAGCCCGCTGGAGGGAGGAGGGCGACCTTATTAGAGACGGACAGGTGCAAAAAACATATAAATCAAAGGATGGCATTTTAATATTGGTGAAAGTGGAGTGGGGCAGGAAACACCAAGTTTTGCTAAATAAAGGATAAAAATGAGGCTAGCTCTGGCTACATCCTTCATTTTACATGCGGTAGCAGTTCTACAGCAACAGTTAAATCACAGAGTAATTCAACTGAAAGACACCTTTATTTAGCAGGTATATTTGTAAATGGTTTTTAGCTTGGCAAGCAACTGCTGTAAGAGTCAGAACATTAAAATCCTTCCAGGTGACAGTCCTTGGTGAGGTCATTTGCAAAACTTGTTGTTTCTCCTTGGAGAGGGCACAGTGGTCTGTTTTGTTTTGTTGCTTTTGGTTTCTTAACCCCTCTCTGTAAACAGCAGCGCAGCTTTGTTTACCCAGCTGGTGCTCTCCCGAGTCTACAGATGGGTTGTGCCGTGAGTTTGCTGGCACCTGAGTGACTAACTCTGGGTCTTGTGGGACTTTTCTCTTCTGAGATGATCCCCTCTACACCCCCCACCCAATACACTTCCACTCAACTAGAAATGGTAGAAATGGTCCGGTAGCTCAATGGTAGAGCCCTCACCTAGTATGCCCCAAGGTCTCGGGTTCAATCCTGGAACCAAAGAGAGGAGAGGTAGAGAGAGGCCTTGGTTCTCAAGGTCATGTCCTGATTAATAGACACTTAGAAGGTAGACTTGTTTATCTAATAAGGAAAAAGTCATTATGCTAGGAGTTGAGATTGGGTTGTGGTCTATTATTTGTCTGGTTCCCTAAGCCCAGTCCTATGCCAATCTGGCAAGTTATTCACTCGAAGTCTTTCCTAAGACCATGTTAGAGCAGGGTCCCGTGGACCAGGTTTGTAATCTCAGCACTCTGGGAGGCTGAGGCGGGAAGATTATAAGCTGAGCCTATCCCAGGCAATTTAGTGACTTAGTGAGACTCGGTCTCAAAGTACAAAAAAAAAAAAAAAAAAAAGAAAAGAAAGAAAGAAAGAAAGAAAAGAAAGAAAGAAAGAAAAAAGGACTGGGAGTGTAACTCAGTGTGGAAGCTCTGGGCTTTGTATTCAGTGCCACCCAAAAAAATGTGCTACAGGGGAAAAACAAGAGATCTCTTACACCATCTTTGATATTAAGGTTCATTTCTTGAAATCACAAAGTGAGAAGCTGTAGGGTTTGATACAGAATATAATAATTGAAACATTTTTCTTGGGAGTCTAAAGGAAAGCTCGTGCCTATGCTTAAAGTCTCTAACATAAAAGCGTGTAGGGAGAGGGGCTATGGGCTGCTAAGAGAGGGAAGAGTCACTGAGGAGGGGAGTGAAAGGTTAAAAGAGGAAAAGGCTGGAGGAATGGATGGCACAGCAGTTAAAGGGCTTGACTTCCAAGCACAAAGCCCTGAGTTCAATTCCCCAGCACCATATAAAGCTAGGTGAGGTGGAACACAGTTGTGATCCCAGCACTCAGGCACTCAGGAGGATTGCCATGAGTCCAAGGCCAGGCTAGGCTATATAGTGAGTTCAGTATGAGCTTGGGTTCAAGAGCAAGACCCTGTCTCAAAAATAAAAAATGTTGGAAGAGGGAAAATATGGTCAAGCATTATATATAAGGGGACAAACTCCCAAGTTGTATGTTATTAACATACTATTGAATCTGTAGTTCATTCATTTTCAAATAAAAATTGAATTTAGAAAAAATGTAATAATTCTTCGAATGTGGTCTTCAGGCTTATGAGACATCATTGTCACCTTGCCAATTGAAAAGAACCAGGAGTTGATCTGCAGTTGAGTGCAGTGTAGTGCTGTGGCCCGGTAGCTGCCTTTGGAGAGCAGCCCAACTACTGGGACCATCTACTTGGGGCACAGATGCACTGGCCCTGCCAGAATGGACGTCTTCCAGAAATGTTGGCTCTGATGTCTGGCTTTGTAAATTAAACCATATTTCTCTCATCAACCCCTGTCATAAAGTTACAGCTGTTTTCTCGAGGATTCCCTGGCTACTAAGACTACAGATCACATTTTAGAATGTGACAAAATTTTCTTTTTAACAGAAAAAAATAATGACAAAGCTTTCCAAAAAATCACACATTTCAAAAGATAAGTGTGATACTTTAGTAGTATTATGAGCCAGGCCCAGTGGCACATGCTTGTGATCCTGGTACCCTGGGAGGCTGATGTAGGATTGCCAGTTTGAGCCCAGTCTAGGCAATTTAGAGAAATAGCAAAACCCTGTGACAAAATCAAAAAATGAAAAAATTAATCAGCTGAGGACATAACTCAGTGCATAAGCCCTGGGCTCGATTCCCAGTACTAAACACGCACAAAATAATAATAGTATTCTGATTACATCTGAAGAAGGAAACATGTCATGTGTGCTCTCTGAGTTGTTGATTGCTTACCTTGCCTGGGTAAATATGTTCTTTAAAAACTGAAAGCGTTTTGTTGTTGTCTCTGCAAAAAGATTAATCATATAAGAAATCTCCTATTTTCTTAGTTGTACTACTCAATGCTGCCAGTGGTTGTAATGCTTGCTCAATGTGCTTTTAAGTTTAGTCTGGAAAAGATACTTTTTTATGCATAGTAAAAGCATCAGATGCTGGTGGAAGGATGATTAGCACAGTTTGTTATCTTTGTAGATACATTCCATGAAATGAGATGTAGTTCCATGGAATCTGTCTTTATTTGGAAGGTATCTAGTGTCATTCTGAAAATTAAAGTTTCCTCAATTTTCACAATTTTATTTTAAATTTATTTTTAATGACACATAATAACTACACATACATTTATATGGTGCGCTGTAATATATCAAGATATTTACCCAACTGGTTATGATCGAATTAGGGGAATTAGCACACTACCAGCTGAAACAGTCATCATTTCTTTGTGGTCAGAACATTAAGTATCTTTTCTAGATAATTGAAATACTCAACAAATTACTTCCTTCAGTCACTGCGTTGTGCTATAGAACACTATGATGCATTTCTCTTTTCTAATTGCAATTTCATACCATTAAGCAACCTCTCTCCATTCCTCTCCCCCACCCACCTTTCTAGTCTCTGAGAATCATCATTCTACTCTCATTTTTTAGTCTTCATATATGAATGGGATCACGCAATATTTGATTTTCTGTGCATAGCTTATTTCACCTGGCATAATGACCTCTAGTTCCTTCCATGTTGTCACAAATGACAGGATTTCATCCTTTTTATGTCTAAATAATACTCTGTTTTGTATCTATACAACAATTTTTAAATTTTGTATTGATACTACTCCTAATCCTGTTCCCCTTTGTAGGATATTGTCCTAGCAGGTATGTTCATGCATTTATTTCTAAATAATAATGGGGTTTATGTCTTTAGGCACTTCACCAAAGATAATTTAAAACTGATGTTAAATTTGTACATCATGGAAACTACCATGTGAAATTCTTCAGGGCTAGTTTTCCAACCTGGAAATTAAAATAATGCCTTATATCTCTGTTTAGTGTTTAGTCTTCTTCAAGCTTGGCCCTAAGTTAGATTTGTGCCCTAGAAGTTTCCATATCACCTGAACTCTTTAAAAATTGATTGCTATGTGTTTTTTTTCACTGCAACTATATTTTAGATTTTTAAAAATCACTAAATTAATGAAATGGGAATGGCTGGCACTGCTGCAAAATAGCTCATTTACCAAAGAGTGAGCCGTCCCGACACTGTTATGGAAGCTAATCAACAATTGTTTAAACCCAATTTCCCATTTATTCATAAAAACTTGAGCTCTGAAAAGCTACAGAAAATGTATCAATGAGAACTAGAAATTACAATCTAAAAAACTTCTTAAAGAAGACTTCTAGAGGTACAATTAGAATTCACTCAGAAAGCTTCTCTTTATTCCCCCAAACTAACATTTTTCAAGTCACAGTGTTTGAAAAGCTTAAGATGAGGTCTTTCTGTGTCTATATATTGCGAAGTATTTGGATTAAAATGGAAAAATACATGTTTCTTAGCTACACACCAACGAATACTTGCGAATATTTGTAGTGTTAACTGTTCCAGTTCATGGAAGGTAAGCACAGAGAGGCAATGTTACGTGCACCAATATGCCAAGTATCCCGTAACAACCCAGGTTCAATTTCCTCCCAAATGAACATGATACTCATTAATTTGACTGTGTGTCTACTACTCCTTCCAATGAAAACACATGTACAAAAGACTCCTGGCTGCATTTTAAGTGAAAACCTGCAGCAAATTTAAACCAATCATTTGTTTCATGTTGGTAAATTCACTGTATTTCTTTTATTTCAAATAAGTATACTGTACTTATATTGTGGCCTTTCCCTGTGAGTCGGCAGGTACACTGTTTATTAATGCTTTTGCAAAGATGATTGTGCAAAGAACACATGAATATTGAATAATGTGAATAATGGATTATTTTGTAGGATTAGTATATTAAATTAACTCTCAGTGACCAAACAGCATGAATTCAACTAGTTAATTTTTTGAAGCCATAACTGGTTTATTTTGAACTGCTATGAGCATTCAGAATGAAATTTGAAGCATCACTTGCTCTGATGTTTCTCTTCTTTGTAATTATGATTTTTTTAAAAAAATGTGATTGAGTAAGTAGGCTCCTTAAAGGAAAAAAATACTGTCGATTGCTTCTACACAGCCACTGACAGTATCCGTGCTTTCTAGTTTATTCCTGCTTGGCTTTATGAGACAAACTTTAAAATTTGTCTGTTTTCCTCTCCCTGTTCATATTTAGTTAACTCGTACATACCTAGTGAGGCATTGATCAAAACCATTCACGTTAGAAAACAAACCCATTTATTTTTGTAGCGCTAAGTATTGTTTGCTTTTTGTTTGGTTTGGTTCTGGCTTTGGTTTGGCTAGACTTGTTTGAAACTATTTATTCCGGACACTATAAAGGAGTCTCAAAAAGTGTTTGAAGAAGTAAGGAAGCAAATGGCTGGAATGCAGAGGGAGTTTAAATTGCCAGATGGCTTGGTGGAAGGTAATAGTATGTGATGACTGCTAATTGTTAACATGATGTGCCAGGTACTTGGCATGTGCGACCCAAATTACCCTTATGCAAACCTGGGAAGCGGGCAAAGCATTCTGATATTCAATGAGGAAATAGAGAGTTAAAGAATTAAGTGAGAGTCTGGTGCATTGTTGTACGCCTGTAATCCCAGCACTCAGGGAGGCAGAGGCAGAGGACCTCAGCTCAAATTTGAGCTCAGCTTGGGCAATTTAGTGATTTAAGGAGACCCTGTCTCAAAATAAAAAATGGGCTGGGAATATAGTTCAGTGTGAAGACTCTGGGCTTGATCTCCAGTACCACAAAACCAAAAAGATTTTAAATGAATTACTCAAGATCACCTAGCTATGTGGCAATCTCACGTTTTGAATTCAGGCAGTCTGATTTTTTTGTTTTGTTTTGTTTTGTTTTGAGACAAGGTCTCGCTCTGTAGTCCAGGCTGGTCCTGAACTCACTATGGAGCTCAGGCTGGCCTTGGACTCAGGGCAATTCTCCTGCTTCAGCCTCCCAAGTGCTGGCATTACAGGCGTGCGCCACTACGCCCAGCTAGGCAGTCTGATTTTTGAGCCTGCGTTCAAACCTGTGTCATGTAGGTGTGTGATCCCAAGAAGTACTGCCAGTGTCCTGAGCAAGTTCTAACTGCGGACGTCTACTTTTGGACGCTAATAAACCCAGGGCGGGTGAGCACGGAAAGGTGTTATGGTTTGGATCTGGAATGTACCCCCAAAAGCCTCGTGTATTTGGATGAGGTGACAAGATGTTCCTCCTTCCCTCTGCTGCTGACAGCACCCCAGGAGGAACATGGCTTCCCGGTCCCCTCTCTTGACTCCCCCAAGCCCATCCTTGGGGTACCCATAGCCAAAGTGCTTTCTCAAACACAGATGCAATCCTGTCACTGTCTTGCTTCAAACCGATCAGCACAGTCCCCTGGCTCCTTTGCCCTGACCTGTCCGGCTTCCTTTTTCCTCATCTCATCTGTGGCGTGCCCCTCACCCCCGCCCCCAGGTCTTCCCATACTGTTGTTTCCGCTGCTGGATGCTGTTTACTTCCCATCTCCTCACTCCACCTGCCTCGGGACATTTTTGTTTTCCTTCACAATGCGGATGTTACTGCCCGCAAGGCATCTCTGACTACCCTTCACTACCTTCCACTAAATTAAAGGGTACTAATGTACTAGAAGGTGCTAGGTGTGCCTTCCCACAGCACTCTGTAGATACTACAACCTACGGACGCTTGTTATGATTTGGATCTGAAATATCCCCAAAAGCCCAGCCCATGACTTTGCTGGTGGGTGATAGAATGTTTAAGGAGAGTCCCGGTGAGAGGAAGTTACGTCAAGGAGGGTATGTCCTTACAGGGACGTCTGGGATCTTGGTGCCTCTTTCTTTTTTTCCCTCCTTTTTGAATTCCTAAGGGAAATTGATTTCTTCTGCTACACACTTCCCACCACAGTATCCTGCTTCACCACCACAGGTCGCAAAGCAACTTGACTGAGTGACTATGGACTAGACCTTCGAAGTTGTGAACCTAAAATAAATCTTCTCTCCTTGTAAATTGTGTCAGGTATTTTGTGACACTGAGACATAACTGACTAAAATGATGCTCTAGCCCCTTTATATAAAATGATGTAGATTTGCATATAACCTACCCTCAAGTAAACTTTCAAATCATCACTACAAAACTTATAATAACTAATGGAATATCAAATCTATGCAAATAGTCATTGTACTGCATTATGCAGGAAACAATAAAAAGTCTGTATATCTTCAATACAGACACAATTTTCCTGTATATTTTTTGTTTTAATAAGTGCATATTGGTTTTTCAGATTAGTGGGTTTCCTTTTGGTGTAGTCATACATACATGCAATATGTGATTCCTCATTGCTCCCCTTTTTTCTTTCCTCAATTTATAATTCCACTGATACTTTAATGCTTTTTCTCTCTCTTTCCAAGTTTCCTCTTATAAGAGAAAACACATGATATTTGACATTTAACATGACAGTCTCCAGTTTTATTCATTTTCTGCAAATAACATGATTTTCTTTTTTATGGCTGAATAATATTCTAATTGGTTTATGTGGTTTATAAATATATACCACATTTTCTTTCTTCACTCATTCATTGATGGGCACCAGGGCTGCATCTACAAAAATCAGTTTAGCTATTGTTAATTGCACTGCAATAAACAAGATGCGTGGGTATCTCTATAGTATGCTGTCTTTGATTCTTTTGGGACTATACTGGGAAGTGGTGTAGCTGAGTCATATGGTACTTCTATTTATAGTTTTTTTTTTGAGGAACCTCCATACTCATTTCCATTATGGCTGTACTAATTTACATTGCCATCAGCAGAGTGCCTGGCTTCCTCTTTTTCCCACATCCTTACCAGCATTCATTGTTTTTCTTTGTATTCTTGATGACAACTGTTTAGATTGAAGTGAGTCAGAATCTCAATATGGTTTTGATTTACCTTTACCCGAGGGCTAAAGATGTTGAACATTTTTATATACTATTTCATAGCTGTTTGCACTCCTTAGATGTGAGATGCAGGAATAGGACAGCAGTTTAAGCACTTGCCTGGCAAGTACAATGCCCTGCATTTGAGTCCCCAGCATCATATAAGCTGGACATCGTGGTGCACTTCTGTAATCCAGACCCTTTTTCATAAAAGAATAAAATGTGTCATTTGCTCATTTTGTGATTGTTTCGAGAACATTTTTGATCCACAATTGGTTAACATACAAGTGCATAGCCTGAGGATGACCCAGGGCTGACTGTAACATGTTGTCAACTGCTGTTGAGTAGAGTGTTCTCTAAGTGTCAGCTGGATTCTGATGGCTGATGATGTCGTTCTACGGCTGATGATATAGGTCTGCGACTTTGCTGATTTTATTTCCAGTAATTCTATCAGTTACTGAGTGTGAATGTTGAAATGCTCACTTTTGTGATGGATTTGAAATCTGTATTACCTGCTAGAACCTAAGCTCAAAATAGCATGGACCAGGTGCGTTTTCTTCTGTACTGATTCCCCAGATCCAGACGGGGAAAGGGCATGGAGACAGAATGTGAGTAGTGGTTAACTAAGCAACAGGGGAAGAGCTGGAACGGAAGAGATTGCAAGAGCAAGGGCATGCCAGTGGCAAATACTCGGGTCAGTCTGCATATAGCCTAATAGCATCAGGATGGAAACTACACAGTAAGGGGTAGAAGTGCCTGAGGCCAGAGAAAGGAGGCCAAGTGAGGACCCAGTGTGTTTGAGGTGTGGAGAGCTGACTTGTTTTACTAGAGGTGAAGGTGAAGATTCTTAATGAGAAATGCTCCTCCTGAGACTGAACAAGGGCCCAAATGTGCAAGGCTTTGGATGTGTTCCTCGTATATAACAATGATACAGCAAGCATCATTCATCCAGTCTCTAGATAGTCATTGAGCATCTGTGATACACCAGGTACTATCCTGAGCCCTTGGGACATGAGTGTGTCATCAAAGAGCCAATAATCGTGTGAGTTGTATGTCTGCATGCTGGTCAGTGTATGTGTGAATGGTGCATGTGTGCACGTGCGTATATGTGTGCATGTTTTTAGGAAAATCAGTGGTCTTCATCACAACCTCAAAAAGACTTAAGAGGAGGAGCATTTGGGAACAGTGTGTGGGGGACTCCCACAGGTTCTCCTTGTGAACACATCATTTATCACAATTAAGAATCTTTTGGACACCGGACACAAATCACAGCTGGAGTGGAGACAAGGTTTATGCCCATTTTTGTACATTATTTTATCCCCAGAGCCGAGAACAGGCACCTCCAATGTACTAGAGGCTCATGAATTTCCAAAACACATCTCTAGCCCTCCCCTACTTTCTTTTTTCCCATTTAATTCATAAATATATACGCCATACATAATGCATTGAACTTCAATAGACTGTGCACGTACATATCACGTCAGAGTTATGGACTCTTCCCCTAGCCCTTCTTTGACCCTCCCATATCCTCCCGCCCCTCCCTTCTGCCCAGTTCCCTCCTTCCTGGTTACTGCTGTCACTCAGCTCCTTACTTCTCTCCAGCTCTCGTGCCACAGCTCTATTCCCAGCATCATCTTCTCCTCCCTGAACCCTTTACTACAATGAGTTTATGACCAATCTTCCTGCTTCCTGCTACTTTTTAATCCTTCCAATGCATGCTCCATTTTGGAGCATGGCATGATTGTTTCCTTTCAGCACTCCATAGTTTCCCAAGGAACTTGAGATAATATCTGAACTTCACATACTAGTTGCCAAGCACTCTGCCTCCATATCTAGCCTCTGATCTCACATCCAGCTTTCTGTCCTCCCTCCTCCCATTCATTACGCTTCCAGCTCGCTGGCCTTGGAGCTGTTCCTGCTCATGCTCTGTTCACGTGCCTGGAAGCCTGCCCACCGGAGCTCCCTCTGTCTAGACACTGTGCCTCCTGATCCACCAGATGGTCTCCATTCCTCAGGAATTTCTTCCTTCTGTTGTCTAACACTTATCTCTTTGATTAACTTATTAATGACTTTTCTCTCAAATTTATTTGGTTTCCACTTTCTAGACTATAAGCTCCTTGAAGGCAGAAATCTTTCTGGTTTTCTTGTGTAGTTGTCATTAAAGCATGGACTCGCAGCCATTGGAATAATGTCTTATGCTTTATGAGTGTTTGATAAATATTTGCTGACAAAATAAATGCATTTGTTGAAAGGAAAAACTATTAAGCTACTAGAACGTAACTACTTTTGACTTTATCTTTGAACTTCTCTAGACTCCAATTTTTTCATCTGAAAAACGAGGGTAATAATTATTCTTCCCTGTAGGGATGACACAATATTAAAATTAGCTACCAAGCCTGACTCTATGCTACATTCTGGGAGAAAAACAACCCCAAGTGCTGAGCACAGAGAAGCTGTCTGTACAAGTGAGCTCTTGTAACGTCTGGATAGGAAAATACAAGGGCATGTCCCATATAAAGCCTCTAGTAGATCGTGGTTCCTGAAGCCTTCTGTGTTAATTGCTCACTTCTGCCAGGCAGGCCTTTCTTTACCAAGGACCCCGGTCTGATTTCTCCCATCAGTTGCTTCTGCTGTCACCTTGTCAGGGGTATGTAATCAACGGGCTGCTTTCTCCTCAGACTTTACTTTGAGTCAAGGGAAGACTGACAATAGAAATATATGATGATTCCCTCAGACAGAAAAAGTTAAGTATCTCATCGTTTCACTTACACGAGTAGCCCAAAATATAAATGACCAAAAGAGTAAAATAAAGGAGAGCATTAGGAATTAGGGAAGTAGACTTTGCAGAGATGGGAAGGATGGGGAAAGGGAAAGTTGAGAAAAGAAGAAAGTGTGACATGTATATACACCAGTTCTCCAAGCTGCATATAAGTGATATGTAAATGAATATTGTAATCATATGCAAATAAAGAAGATGCCAATAAAAAGGAAATATATGCTGGTTTTTGATAGCAAGAATTGACAAATAGAATGACATCAAGTTAAGAAGAGTCTACCTAGCAAAGGAAACATTCAACAGAGTAAGGAGACATCCTTCTGAACATGAGAAAATCTTTGCCAGCTATTCATCTGACAGAGGACTAATATTTCTAATATATAAAGCACTCAAAAAATTCAGTACCAGAGGAAAAGTAAACCAATTAATAAGTAGGCAGATGAGTTGAAGAGAAGCTTCTTGAAGGAAATACAAATGGCCAATAACTGTATCAAAATGCTTGATATCTTTAGCTGCCAGGGAAATGCAAATCAAAAGTACACTGAGATTCTATCTCAAACCAATGAGAATGGCTATTATCAAGAAAACAAAACTTTAACAAATATTAGCTAGAATGAAGGGAATGAAGGCAGAGGAACCCTTCTACACTGTTGATAGAGTGTGAATTAATACAGCCACTATGGAAATCAGTATGGAAGCCCCTCAAAATGCTAAAAGTAGAAATACCATATAATGCAGATGCCATACTCCTGGCTATACTCAGAGGCATCAAAATCAGCACATTGTAAGGATTCGTACAGTGCAATTCACAACAGACAAAATATGAAATCAGCCTAAGTCTCCATCAGCAAGTGAATCAATAAAGAAAACATGATACCTATATACACAATGGAGTATTATACAACCACAAAAAGGACAAGATCATGCCATTTGCAAGAAAATGGATGAAACTGGAGATCATCATGTTAAGCAAAATGAATTGTGCTCAGGAAGACAAGTACCAGAAGTCTTCTCTCATATGTGAAAACTAGAGTGAAAAAAGACAACTTGAAAGTAGAAGCGCTGTGAGGAAAGGGGAAGAGGATAGGGGAAGTAAAGGGGAGCCAGAAGAGGGTAATGGGGAGGGCAGATACAACCACGTCATCATGGAGCCCGTCATTGTGTACCGTTAATACACACTGAAAATCATGAACAAAGAAATACCTGCTGACTTCCTAGTGTATTTTACATCTGTTATCTTGTTTAACCTTCCCAGTAACTCTTTAAGATGGGCTTATTCTCATGTGAGAAAAGGGGAAGCTGAGGCTCAGAGAGGTTTGTGTGACATGCCCACAGTCATACAGGTTGAAAGAAGTAGAGCCAAGATCTAGAAACGACGCAACACTGGATTTTTTCAGGTGTTGAGGTGTGGGCTCTTTGGGCAAAATTCAGGTCAGAGTGACACTCAAGAGTCTCAGTCCCTGTCCAGACCTCTCCTTTTGCATCTCTAGGGCTATGAGGCGACAGGGTGCTGTGCTCTCAGTTGAGTCTCTGGGAAGAACAGCTCAGTATTGCTGGCCACAGCTAACTTGTGAACCCAAAGGAGTTATGCTAGAAGCTGACCTAGACGGCTGGGTGCGAAGATTAAACAGAAATTGCTTTAGGGATTTTTAACATGCTTTGAATGCCTCGTAATAAATCAATATTTCTAGGAAATTGCCTCAAACCATGTATTTTCTGGTCCAAACCTAGCTGGCTGCTAAGGTTGTGACATTTGTGGTCACTATCCTGAGGCCTGACCAGTAGCTGTCCCTAAACAGTGGCATAGATCTGTGTGAACAGAATCAACATAGTAAAGTAAGTTTAGCCAAAGTGTGTGTGTGTGTGTGTGTTTCAGGTCTGTACTTACGTATTTGCTTGTCACCAGTTGTATGAGGAGATTGGTGGTGAAAACCTGAAGTAACTAGCACCATATTTTGATTCTATCAGGGGTACTTTGGCGCTCTTTCTAGATTGTTAGCAGGCTGGGAGAAATAGGGCTTGGCTTAGCACTATGCAGCCGGGGCCTGGGGTCCAGACCTGATCTCAGGAGGCTACCGCGTGCCAACTGCAGCTCAGTCTCCTTTGCTGGGCTGCAACCCCTACGCCTCACCTTCCCCGAGTCCCGCAGGTCCTCAAAGCAGACGTGCTTTCTTGCTCACTGGGTCTCCTAGACATGAGGAAAGCCCCCTGCCCTTTTATTTGGCTGAGTTCCCCTCCCAGTTTCAAGGCCGTTTCTTCCAGTGAGACTTCATCCCTCTCTGCCATTCCGAGTAGGCAGAGGATCCCGCAGCCTGCGCTCGCCCATGAGGAGCTGCCCTTCACGGTCTCACCACTCGTTTTCCAGCATGGGCAGGGATTCTGAAGACTACTCTCCCTCCCCACTGCACTGCCCATTCCTGAACCCAACCCGGATATTCTCTGGAAAACTGAACTCTTAAGACTCAAAGTCTTAGGTCTTAACACAGCTATTATTGCAGGGACAGGGCAGAAAAGACTTGAGGTTTCTGTTTTTGTTTGTTTTTCCTTTCAGTTTGGTTTTGTCTTTGAATTCATTGCCTCTGAAGTCTGCTGACTTTTCTCACAAGGAGTTCCATAGTCTCTGTTTTTTGAATCCAGCCAACGGTTTAGCTGCAGCTCCTATGTGGTAACGAAACTGTATCCTAAGCATATGTCAAGGACGGATAGTGGGAGACTCTGTCAGTATGTTCTAGAAAACAAACAAAAATGGAAAGTGATCTCTGAGGTTCCACAGCCTTCTGCATTTGCAGACAGGTAAGATAGGGACAGGACCTAGAGTGGTAGGTGGATCTAGCTTAGAAGTCACCCAGTATGTGAGATCCTTGCTTTGTCACTTACGAATTGTGTGTCCTTGGGCAAGTAAATAAACTTCTCAATGTTCTGATGACTTTTTGAGACAGAGTTGTGCTCTGTAGCCCAGGTTTGTCCTGAACTCACCATGAAGTCCAGGTTGGCCCTGGACTCATGGCAATCCTCCTGCCTCAGCCTCCTGAGTGCTGGAATTACCTCCACGCCCAGATTTATGTGGTGCAGGAGAAACCATTTCAGGGCCTTGACCTTGATAGACAAATAATTTAATCACTGTGGCATTCCTTCAGCCCCTGATTTCTTTATATATAAGTTGCAGATGAAGATAACACCTCATTCATGGAACTAGGCTATTGGGGAATTTGAATAATGCATGGAAACAACTTAGCACACAGTGTAAGTGCTCAATAAAGGTAGCTACTATGATCCTCCAGTGAAATCCCTTATGGCACTTAATGAAATGTTTGATGAATGAATAAATGAATGAAAGAGATCTCTGAAAACAAGCTTCATTTCTCAACTGCTGTGTATACATTTTGTTGAAGGGAGAAGTACCAGATTATGTAGATTTGAGGCTAACAAGGAAGAAGATTTATAAAATGTTACAGAAATACAGAATCCATACGTCCATATTATATAAATAAGTAAATGAGGAATAGGAAAAAGATCTCCTTACATTAAAGAAAAACTAATAAATGTTTCAGGGATGATTGAATTAAAAAATCACCATTTGGCAACCATCATCGTAATAATTAATTCAGCCAAGGAACATCAATGGATGCTAAAATTAGTGAGTGAAAGTTTGATGAGAAATGGAAAATTGACATCGTCTCAGGGTACTGCTACACAGAACACTTATTAATTATAAAGGAAATAACTCTGCAGTGAAGAAGCCTGGCAGATCGTGCCACCTTAACGAAGTGATCAAAGGGAGCATCGTTAGTAATGGGACAAATTGAAATCATGTGCCACCTGATAGAGGATGCGGTGAGAACACAGCATCATTTCTGTCCTATTCCCGTGGAAGATGCATAACTTGCACCTAGTCATGAGAAAATGCAACAGAAATCCAAATTAAGGGACAGTCTAGAAAAGATACAGGCTACACTCTTCAAAAGTGTCAAGGTAATGTAAAAGGAGGCAAGATGGAGGCATTGTTCCAGACTGAGGGAGACTCAAGGGACAGAAAGACTAAGTGCTACATATCATCCTGGATCGGATTCTGTTATGGTTTGGGTCTGGAATGTTCCCCATGAGCCTCATGTATTTGAATATTGTGGATTATGTATGAATTTTGCATGCCGTTAGGAGGTGGGCCTGGTTGAGAGGGGCAGATTACTGAGAGTGTGGCGGATCGCTGAGGGCGTGGTCCGAAGGCTGTAATCCTGCCCCGCAATGGATTTGGCCTGCCTCTGTGGCTTTTCCTGGCTCTCTCAAAGGAGAGGACATTTGAACTGGTTTCCGAAGAATGAGTAGAAGCGCGCTAGATGGAATAAGAAGAAATGAAAACACTTCTCAAAGCACGGCCGAGGAGTCAGGGCCTCCCAGACAACCTCTCCCCAGGCTCCACTCTAGGCTAAAATTCATTTACCAAAAATGGATTGTGCTGTCATATTTTCAATTTACCAGCAGCTCTGGAATACTGGAAGTTCAGTAGTTTGATATGACTTAAAATAGCACCTTAAAAATCTTTAGAAGTAAAAATAATGAGAGAGAGTACAGTAGTCATGATCACAGGCCGCTTGGATTCAAACCTAAGTTCCATCACTCCTAGCTGTGTAACCTTGGGCAAGTTCCTTAGCCTCTCTGTGCCTCAGCTCATTCACCTCTAAGATGAGGGTAATGAGCAGTGTCTGTGGGTGCAGGCCTGTAATCCCAGTATTCTGGGAGGCTGAAGCAGAAGGATCACAGATTTGAGCCCAGCTGCGCAACTGAGGGACTTAGGGAGACCCTGTCTGAAAATCAAATATAAAAGCGGGCTGGGAATGTAGCTCAGTGTGAAGACGCTGGCTCACTCCCCAGTACCAGCTCATGTTTTTAAAAAAATGCAGATAGTGCTACCTGCTTCCCGTGGTTGCTAGAAAGAGTGAAAGTCAGTGCTTCGTAAAGTCCTTCGGTGACCAGTACAAAATACATTCTCTATAGTGTCTGATAAATATTAAGTAAGTGATGATAATAAGCACTCAGTACTGAAACAGAGATATGGAGTGAGCTGCCCAGGGCCTTCACCCTGAGCCGCATCCCCAGCCCGTCCTTAGTTCGGATTCTGAGACTGGATCTTGCTAAGTTTCTAAGGTCGAACTTATGATCCTCCTGCTTCAACCTCCCCGACTGCTGCAGTATAGCCCTGCACCACCAGGTTTAGAAGAAATTATTTTTATTTGAATTATTAGTTACATGTTGTGAATCTAAAACAGTGAAATCAGAAGGGGGGAATATGTCTGCATTGCTGTTTTTATTGCTTAAAATGTGAAGACTCATCCATGCAGCGAGGTTTTGGTAGTCACCAACGCATGTCTATCTCTTTGTAAGAAGCGTATGTATTTATTTAATGAGTGTAAATAGCTTTAGTGAGCATTTACCTCATAGGCAGCAGAGTCTATCCTAGGTATATGACATTTCTAAAGGCTATTTTTAGTGATACACTAGTTTGATTAGTCTAGCTTCTTTTAAAAATTTTATTCTTAATGTTACCACATGCTAATTGTACAAAGTAATGGGATTCAGAGTGGCATTTCCGTATCGGAATCTACCGAAATCTTGTTATCTTTTCCCTCCCTCTCCCACCCTGCACCCCACTCTTGCCTCTCCCCAATCCCATTCCCAATTCCTGCTAGTCCTTTTTATAGGAAGTGTGTTAGAAGCCTTTCAAATGTAGAGTAGGGAAAGACATGCTTAATCTGTGAGAAGATGAAAATTAAAAGAAAACATACAATCACAACATGTAATTTTTTCATTCCCTTAAGAAAAGGAAACATGTTTCCTGGTAGTTAGCATGGCATGAATAGATATCTATTTCATTTACTTATATGTCTTCGTAACGACACAATGGGGAAGAATCTGTGAATCCCAGCATGACCTGGTGTCACTGGTCTTTCCCAGCCACTGGACGAGGCCCGGTGTTTTGATTCCTGCTTCCCCTCAAAGTTGAGAAAGTTTGTGGGTCGTCATCTAAAGTGTGGCAGGAAAGGTTGGGTCGGAGGAGTGGCCTGGTAGCTTCTGCACATCTTTTCTGGTACATTTGGTTGCCAGAGGAGTCACTGAAGAGTAATTGACCTGGGTAATTAGGCAGACTGGAAGTCAAGCTTTGAAGGCACGTGCCAGAATGCACCCACAAATGAGGAAGTTCCTTGTAGCCCCTTGCAATGTCATCCAAATGCAAAGATCTTTCTTTCCAAAGCTGATGGAGAGGAACACTGGAATCAAGTGTTCTGCCCATAAAAATGACAAAGTGTCAGTTAATGTCAGCCTTTTGCTAAAAGCAACAGCTGGGGACTCTGTGCTGACAGAGGGGGGTGAATTGTATAGTCAAGCAGAGCTTAAGTCTCACGAGCACGACAATACGCAGCTCTCAATGTATCTGCTTGTAAAGATGCGTCCATGCTGCACAGGGACACAGGCTCCTCCCAGAGCCACGTCTCGCCCCCTGTCCACACACTGCTGCCATCAAGGTTTCTGAATTCAGCCTTGGACTTCACAGGAACATCTGTCTAGCTAGCTGTTACTGTGCCAACACGGCTGTGTTGCAGAAACCAAGTTCACCATGTTGCAAAGAACAAAAGATGGTAGTGCTGGTGTATCTTGATTCTCTCCAGTGCCTGCTCTGCCTACTTCACAGAGCGAACTATCCATGGGTCAGTGCTCCAGGAGGTGTGGCCAGGTGTCCAGTGATATTTGAGCATGAGAGATTATGATTATTATCATTCAGTATCTTCTCAATAATAACCAGCCCACTGAAGACTCAGTCTCAGGGTGTGTAAATAATGGCACTTCATGGTACTGAGGCTACAGTGAGTCTATTGAGTCCTAATAGCTCTAAATTAACTTGGAATTTATTCTGACCATCTGAAAATAGGCTTCTGGGAGTAAATACTGCTTTCTTTTCTTCCCTTCACATCACATTTCTTAGAAGAGTTGTCTGTATTTCCTGTCTGCAATTCTTTTTAGTTACTCCCTAATTCTTTGTGCTCTGGTGTCCACCATTCTACTCAAAGCTCAGCACACTTGTTAGCTATTGCTGTGTAACACATTGCCCCAAAACGGAACGACCTGAGGCCGTGTACATTCGCCATCTTACAGTTTTTGTGGGAGAGGAAACTGAATGCGCCATCGCCAGATCCTTTGGGTCAGGGTCTGTTCAGGTTGCAGTTAAATTGTGGCTGAGGCTGCAATCTTCCCAAAGTTTGATTGGGAAAAGATTCATTTTTAAGCTCAGTCAAGTGGTTCTTGGCAGGATTCAATTCTTCATACATGATTAGTCTGGAAGCCTCATTTGTTGATGGTTGTTGGTAGGAGTCCCTCCCTCCCACCCTTTCCCTGTTCTTTGTCACATGGGCCTCTCCACAGGGGCAGCTTATAGCATAGATATTGGTAGCTGGGTTTATGAGAGAGGGAGGGAGGAGACAGAGAGACTGAGAGAATGCAAGTAAGATGGAAGCCACGGTCTTTCCACATTAATCTTAGCAGTAACATGCCATCATCTTTGCTCTATTCCATTCACTAGAAGATATTCTACTTGTTAGCATCTAAGCGCTAGGTCTAGCCACTCTAAAGTGATGAGATGCAGTCATGTAAGGGCAGAAAACCTGGAAACAGGAAACACTAGAGGCCATCTTGGAATTCTATCTGCCATGTGTAGTTCACTTGAGAATCCACTGTCAAAGCCAATGAACTTTTTCTGTTTCATCCTCTGGAGCTTGAAGTGCTCTGTTCTGGTGTGACTATACCACTTTACTTCCTTCCGCTCTGTGATTCTTTTCTCTTCTTCATTTCTCTTCCTCTTCCTCCTTTGCCCCATGAAATCCATAGCCTAACTCAAAGTCGGCATGCTAACAAAAACCATTGGATTGACCAAATAAATCCAAGTGGCCATCCTCAGCTCACACATTTTCATGTCCCCTCTTTACTGTTTTTGCCATGACAATGTCATTCTGTCTCCCTTCGATTGTCTTCTCTGCAGAATGAAGTCTGAAATCTCTCTGAAACTCCTCTTCTGTCTGTCTAACCACGTGGGAGACATTCCAAAGTATGCCACTCTGGGATCTTCAACACAGCATGTCTTTCTTCCCCTACATCAAACCCTATTCCTCTGCTATCCCGCATCTTGACATTGCTACTTACCCAATCACCCAAACCTGGGGTTTATTACAACCCAGCATTACATTAATTCTCTATCTATTCACATTTTCAACACTTGACTTTCTCTTTTCCCCTGCCTGTCACATCCAACTAATTACTGGGTCTTGTCTGTTCTAATCCTACATTACCTGTGTCCATCCTGTGGCCTGTCACTTTTTTTGACTTTTATATTAAAAATTTTTTTTTTGAGATAAGGTCTCTGTTTGTAGCCTAGGCTGGTCTTGAACTCAGTATGGAGCCCAAGCTGGCCTTGGACTCACAGAAATCCTCCTGCCTCTGCCTCCCTAGTGCTGGAATTATAGGTGTAAACTACCACACTTGGCTTCTGTGGTCTGGGGAATCAAATTCGGGTACTTGGCACTTGACTTAGTGCTTGCTAGGCAACGGCTTTAACTTCTGAGCCATTCCTCTAGCCCCAATTTTTTAAATGTTATAGTAAAAACATTTAAAAAGAAAGATTTATTATTCACAAACATGAAGTACCATATGCATATATTTTATATGTGGCCCAAGATAGTTCCCTTTCCTTCAGAAAACCAAGGGCAACAAAATAGTGGGCCACAGGTTGGACACACCTACTCTACATTATCTGGCCTCATAATTGACATCCTGGCTGCTGGTCTCCGTCGTCTCTTACCTGTTCTACACCTTCCTTTTAACCGAAGCGTATCTCTGATCATTCCACTCCTCACTCCAACTTCAGCAATTGCCCACTGATTGCGGAATAAAGTTGTACTCCTTAGCCTCCACCTATCAAGGCCTTCCACCCTCTAGTCCTGTTCTTGGTTTCTACTTGTTTTGTGCACTGTGTACCTTACTTTTGTGGCATCTCAATCAGATCCTTGCGTAACTTGCCTGATTCCTTGCTCCGGTCAGTGGTTCTGCTCTTGCTTGCTTTTCCTTTGGCCTGAAATTCTCTGACTTTTCTCTTTACTTAAGTTCTGCATAGCCAGCTTCTACCTATCCTCCATGGCTGGCTAATACTTCTTTTGTCCTGTAAACTCCCAGTATCCTTTTCTTCTTAATCTTACGGCACTGTTTTCTTTCCTCCTAGACTAAATTCTTTTTGGTAGTAGGATTAGGTACTTGATGTTTTTTGTCCTTTCTTCTCTATATAAACTCATACATTGGTATCATTAATGGCTTTAAAAATCTTTTTAATAAACCCACATATTGACTGTTTATGCTCGTCTGTCTCATGGTCACAGAATAAGCGAGCAGATTCAGTCTACACAGCACTACTGCTTAAAAGTTTAGTATTAGGTTTGGATGACACCTGGTTTAAAAGTGTGGAACGTTGGGGCTTGACCTGGAAGGGGAGAGTCGCAGGAACACCATCTGGAAAGATACATGCCAGCTCTGCCCTTCCGTGCCCACTTGGCTTCCTGCCTGCCTGCCGTGCTGTGAAGAGCACTCCTCCAGCTACACCTCCACCATGTGCTTCCACCATTGCCAGGAATGGACCTAGACCTTCTGGAACTGTGAGCTAAAAATAAATGTTTCCCCTTTTAATTTGTGGATGCCAGATATTGTGTCCCCACAATGAAAAAATAACTAAGACACCCCTCAAGTATTTATTGCATTTAATGACGAGGATGTTCAAAGACTCCTTTACTCCTTTAGCTCTTCAATATCTTTAGCACCTTATTGTCACCATAGTCTCACCACACCTTCTTATTCCTCTCTAACTACTGCTTAATGCCCATTGATCAACCTCGTCAAGTTCCTCCTTTCCCCAATTGAAAAACTTTAAATTTTGATTTCTATACATTCTTTTTGGTGAAAAGAATGTACATTTAGAATTAGCCATTTGGATTCGGTTTAGATAATCTCAGTTTTGTTGGAAACATCAAAGGCGTCATAATCAGGAACCAGTTAAGCACATGCTTTCTTTTCTCAGTCAGTCTTGATGAGGGTGTTGACTTTGGCCAAATCAGTGCAAAGAACTTCACAGCTTTTTTGATCTGATGTTTGTTGGCCTTGATGTCCACAGGGAACACAACTGTTGCTGTGGTCCTCCATCCTCATGGTTAACTCTGTGGACCTGTGGACTACTGGAAGGTGAATGATACATGGTTCCTTTTTTTTTTTTTTTTTTTTTGCAGCTGTAGGAACCTTTCAGCACTACCTTCTTGGAGCTTGGAGCCTTTGCTTTGACGTTGGCTTTGAGAGGGGCTGGAGCTCAGGGATTTATGACAATATCTGGAGGCATCAGTTGTGACAAGTGGGTGGGGTGCTACTAGCATCTAGTAGGTAGACTATAGTAATTCTCTAAACTTTCTACAATTCTTGATTGAAGGGATAAATGAAAAAAAGTTGAAGTATAGAATGAATGAATGAATGAACAAAGGAACCAAAAGATAAATACTAGCTAGCTTAGTAGGGCCTGGTTGCATAGTCCTGTGGTCCCAGCACTATGGGAGGCTGAAGCAGGAGGAACCTGAGTTCAAGCCCAACCTGGGGCAGTTTAGCTATTTAGTGGTACCCTATCTCAAAGATTAAAAAATAATAACAAAGTATAGGCATGTGAAGGTGGTGGGTTCTACCCCAGTGTCCGTGTACACACACGTGCATGCATGCATGTTTGCACACACACACACACACACACACACACACACACACACACACACACATTTCTGTAATAGATCTGCCAGCTCTTATTGTTTTAGCCTAACTCAACATATTTTTCAGGCCTGCAGCACCTGTCCTCAGTAGCAAGGGGTCCTTCTCTATCCAGCCCTACATTTCCTCTGGCTTTTGGACTGTGTTAAGAGCTCCAGCTGTTTTAATTGCTTGGGTTACAGTTTCTTTGTCCCTCTCTTCCTTACGGAATGGCCTGGAGGCTCTCATCTCCACAACACTCCCTGGTGTCACACTTCTCCCGGGCTCAGCAGCAGGATTCCTGAGTGGTTGCATTCCAACCCTTGGGAATGGTCCAATGAAATCACTCCAGAAAAAGCTCTTTGCCTCCAGCGTCTCTGAAGAGGTAATAGGCACAGTATGCAACCTCCTTAACATACTTGATCCCTGGGTTTTTAAAATCTAAGTTCAAAAGAATAGGGTCTGAAAATAGCCTTTGTTCTAAATAGTCGGTCAGCAGTGTTAGCCGTTTAAACAATAACCACAAGACAGTTATTTCACAAAGGGCTCTAAGAAGCTCTATTTCCTTTCAGCCTCCTATCCCATCCTGAGGTCCTAGGGCTTCAAGATTCTGTAGGAAGCTCTCCAGGCTGAGGAGTAGGGACCCAAATATTCAGTCATGAGGCCTTTTCAATATCCACAATCAACAATGGCTAAGGTTTATTGAGTGCTTATCATATGGCAGCACCGTGCTAAGCCCTATCCAATGGCCAGCCTGCTGTGAGCACCATGCAAGAGTGATAGTCACAGGCTAATGAGATTCTCCTTCTACAGACTATTCAAGTTGGGCTACTGAGTATGCCCTTAAAAGCAAAAAGCTATTAATTTTCCTCCTCTAAGAAATGTTCCCTACTCTTTGATGTAACAGACATTTAGCAGGCATGTTTAAGATGCCTGCTTACCCACACTCTTTCTCTGAGAGCTGCTTCCCACCTGGAGTCCCTGATGAGGAGACGAGCCCAAGCCACCCAACTGAATGTACCCATATCCTGCCCTCAATAGACTGAACCTACCCGACTCAAGCGGGTCTAGTGCAATCCTGTTCCTAGAAATATGAAATTGAGATCCCAAGGAATTTCAGCATTCAGTTATGGCAAACAGCCCTCTCTTTTTATTGTGGTACTGAAGATCTAACCCAAGGCCTTCACACTGAGCCACGTCTGCAATCCATTTTTTAAGTTTTGATTTTGAGACAAGGTCTCATGAAGCCACTTTTACGGTTTGGACTTGACCACCCCCCCCCCCCACCCTGCCCAAGACTCATACATTCGGATATTGTGGGTTATCTATGGATTTCACGTGTTTCTAGCAGGTGAAGCCTGGTCAGGAGAGGTGGTTAACCCTTCTCTTAAATTGTAAGTGTTCAGCTAATGTGTACCAGCCAGGAATAAGTAACTAAAACAATCACTAAGTTTCCCAGGCTGCACTGGAACTTGTGATCTTCCTGTCACAACCTCTTAGACTGCAACTGTGCTACCAGGCCCAGTTGCAAAAAGCCTGTTAAGGAAACTTATGATGGTCTGTGTGCAAGGTGCTGTGTGGTGTGACAAGGAGTGGATCAGACTTGCAAAGAGAGAGAGGCTGTGTGACCCCCATGTGGTGTCAATTCCTGATAACCTTCATGAAGCCTGGCTTACTTTGCTAACTGCCCTTGAGTTCTATAGCAATCCTTTATGTCAATTATTTCCAAGAAACTTGCCTGTGTTTCAATTGGGTAGAATGAATGTCTATTTATTTCAAAAAAGTACTTATGATCACAGCGAAATTTTACAAGAAGCCACTAGGCAATAACTACCTTTCCAACTCTGGAGTATCTTGATCCAATCAGATTGACTCTCTGAAAATTCATAGTGCTCACGGTTTGTATGTCCCTACATACTAATGAGTTTCTATAGTTCTTATGCGCTCACTTGTTATTGAACATGTATTGTTAGCTTAGTATATGCTCAACGCTCAGAAGATTACACAAGAATAAAATCTGACACCTGCTATTAGCAAGCTTGCAAACCCATGGGAATATGGAAAGTCTAAAGAAAAAAATTTAGTGCAAAAATACACATAAAACAAGATTTCAGAGTCTGGTTTGGTGGCACAGGCTCTGAGAGGGCTGAAGCAGGTAAAGCACAACACTTGGGGATGTTTTAGCTACTTTATCATTGTAGTGACAAAATACCCAACATCCACAATTTAAGAGAGGAAAGATTTATTAAGCTCAGTTTCACAGAGTCTGATCTGGGGTGACTGCCAATGGTGGAGGTACATGGCAGAGAGATGTGGAGAGCTGCTCAAGCCACCATGAAGTCGGACCAAGCAGATGAGCTTTCCCAGGATGAAGTTGCAACAATGTTTCTTCTTCCTTCCCTGTTGCTGCCGCACATCCCACTGAGGAGCTGGGGGGGTGGGGGACTTCTCTCATTTCCTGGCCCAGAACTCAACAAAAAACAGCTGAAAGCTCTGCCCTGGGCAACCCCCAATTGCAACAAGTTGATAAAATTTCTGTACATCAAACCCCAAACATGCATCCCTTCCTGCCAAACACTTCCTCCCTCCCCAAACATCCACCCCTTCCTGCCAAGCCCTTCTTCCCAGTAACACTGTTCCAAACACAGGAGGCTTTTGGTGGACACTCAAGATCAAACTCTAGCAGTTAACATCCCTCATCCCCAGAAGACTCATGTCCATATTCTTAGGCAAAATGCATTTATTCCTTCTTTATGAGTTGCCAAATTCTTTAACAGTTCCATCACTGCTAAAAAGTCCAAGTCCCAAGTCTTTTCTGAGACTAAAGGCAAACTCTTAGCTGTGAGCTCCTATGAAAAAGAATTAAGCACTTCCCAAATACAGTGAGTGGCACAGGGTAAACATTCCCTTCCAAAAGGGAAGAACAGGAGGATACAAAGTAATCAGACCAAAACAAGTTTTAAATCCAGCAGGGCAAGTGTTCAATCCTGTACCTCTGTGTCCAGTATTTGGGGTAAACTGTTGCAAGATGTGAGCTCCGAAGGGCCCGAGTGACCCTGCCACTATAGCATGGCATCTGGCTGCAGCCTCTCTCTTCTCTCCTTTGGGCTGACTCCACTCACAACCTGTGGCTTTCCTCAGAGGATGATGCAAGCTCCTGCCTTCTTCAAATCTTGGGGTCTCCACTGCACCTTAAGCTTCTCCAACTTTGTCCACTGCCCTCCCAGGGGTACATAGCCTGGCTTCTAAGGCCTTCCTCTGAAATCTGAGTGGAAGCCTCCATGACCTCACAACTCTTGTGCTTTGTGTGCCTGTAAAACCAGGGCCAAGAGGACTTTGCCAAGGTCTGCCACTGGCTGGAGCAGTAATCTGGCCCTCCTGGCCTTTGGCTTAAGCAGCCTCCAAGTACCTCGGTGGCTGACCACCAGGTAGCTGGACTCTGACAAACGCTTCTCTCTTTGGCTCTATAGGATGCCCTGAGGTATTCATCTCACAGCAATGTCTTTTGCCTTGGCACTCTTTAACTGGTAAAGGATGGGCTCTTGTTGATTCCTGAGACATCCTCAAAAATCTTTTCTGTTGTCCTGCCTCCAAGTACATGGCTTCTTTTTGACGCTGATCTCTCTAACATCCCCATGCTCATTTGCTCCACTTTTGCAGGTCCTTTCAGTTTTACAAAACTGCAAGCTATTGACATCTTTCTTCCATGTTTCCCTTCCATGTTTTCCTGCTTCTCAGCATAAAGCGGGCTGAAAGCAGCAAGCCGTACTCAAGTGACAGCCTGGATATTGGGCTGCTTTCAGATTTCTCCCACCCGATATCGGAGTCCATTGTCCTTAATTTCACTTTCAGGCAGAGTCTCTGGACAAAAGCAAAATGCCGGCACACTCTGCCACAGCAAAACATGCTTGGCTTTTAGACAAACTGCCCAAGCAGTTCTCCTTCGCAACTGAAACTTTATGAGCCTGTACTTTCCAATCCACATTTCTATCAACATTCTGATCTTCTGAGTTCTGACCAGAATTTCCCATCAAGCTCTCCTCAGAGCCCTCCCAGGCTTACCCCTCCAGAATCCTAAAATCTTTCCAAACTCCACCTGCTAAGGAGTACCCAGGGCTTCCAAATACATGACCAGGTAAAATCAGAGCAACAAGTCCACTTCTGCGTTACCGATTTCTGTTTTAGTTACTTCATTGTTGCTGAGACAGAACGCCGAACATCCACAATTTAAGAGAGGAAAGATTTATTATGCTCAGTTTCACAGGGTCTGATCTGGGGTGACTGCCAATGGTGGAGGTACATGGCAGAGAGATCTGGAAAGCTGCTCAAGCCACTACGAAGTAGGACCAAGCAGATGAGCTTTCCCAGGAAGAAGCTGCAATGATGTTTCTTCTTCCTTCCCTGTTGCTGCCGCACATCCCACTGGGGAGTTGGCGGGGGGTGCCTTCTCTCATTTCCTGGCCCAGAACTCAATAACAAAAAACACCTGAAAGCTCTGCCCTGGGCAACCCCAACTGCAACAAGTTGATAAAATTTCTGTACATCAAACCCCAAACATCCACCCCTTCCTGCCAAGCACTTCCTTCCTCCCCAAACATCCACCCCTTCCTGCCAAGCTCTTGTTCCCAATAGCACACTGTTCCAAATACATGAAGCTTTTGGAGGACACTCAAGATCCAAACTATAGCCAGAGATTATGCTTCTAACACATGAATTTGGGGAGACAAAATCACACATTACAGTTTGGAAATGAGGGAGGTGGACCAGGGAGAGGACGGTCCAAAACACCAGGGGTCTTAAGTCTTAATAGATTTCATGACTTCAACTGTTCACAGCGTGTCCTGAGCTACTTGGCCGTTGAGTGAGCCCTGCACCCACTGGTGCGCACATGGCTCCATTCTTCCTTGTAAGCAAGCCTAGACAGCAACAAGAAAATATAGTTTGAGAAATGGCTTCCAGTGTTCAAAATCAATTTAAAATAGCTCATCAGAGGAAAACTTAAACCTCGGTGTAGGTTGAAAGAGCTGGAGGAACTCAGACAAGTCAATAGGAATAACAGGGCCATTCTTAAATCTGAAGATTCTGGAAGGTGTCTAGACCCTGCCCAGGAGAACGTTAAGGGTCTATTAACTTTAGTATTCTCATCCTATCTCAAGTCTCTCTATTGTGAAAAGTACCCTGGTCTCTGGATTTTTTTTTTTTTTTACTCGTGTCCTTTACTGCAACTTATTTGCTGACAGTGTCCAACCATAAAGGATCTCAGAGTCTATCATTTCTACTACGGGAGATCAGGAAGAGCTGTAGACTTGATGACAGAAAGAAATCTAGCATCACAAACTCACAAAGTGGTAACCTTGCTTTCTCTCTTCATCTCTTCCTATGTCATAGGAGATTCTACAATGGAAGGACAGTTCCCAAGGGAGCTCATATTTCATTTTGCTCCCCAAATCATATATTGTTAAAAGGAATCCTATAGATAATCTAGTTCCACTTTCACTCCTTAAAATTTGCAGAGTGGAAGGGACTTGCTGTAGAACTTTCTGGAAGCTACCAGAACCTAAAGGTTTTCGGTGTCATGCCTGGTACTTTTTACAGCATTCCAGCTAAAGCTTGCTGTTGAGAAGACCCAAATGTTTCGAGGAATCTGGACAGATGGAAACCTGAGATCTTCATTTAGCGCATAATTTGATTTCAACTTCACGCCAGGCAAAATGAGATTTTAAAAAACCCTATACTACTTCTCCAGTTCCATACTTTTCTTCTGGAGAGCTCCATGGGTATAAAACATAACAAAATTTCTTGCTCTCGTTGCTAACTTTCAATAAATAAGTAATTTTAGTTTATCAGATCTCTAGTGGAGCCCCATTCCAATGCTGCCCTACCTACCTTTGTTACCTTCAAATCTGGAAATAGGGCTTGACAGTGACGAGTGTGCCCTCTGCTGGCTGGATGTCTGCTCTGCAGTCATGGCCTCACAACTCACACTTGAGTCTCAACTAACTACCTGAGAGATACACTGAACACTGACAAGGCATGACCTTTTTCTCTCGTATCAACTTCAGGGCAAATCAACCTCTGGAAGACCCCCTATCAGTCATTATATTGAGATGATTATCTAAAATTAAAGAAGTTTCCAAGTTCCGATTTTCTACCACATTTGCCAGAAAGCTACATTTCTAGCACTTACTACTCTCTCACCCTACACAAAAAGTTAAAATGTATAGACAGTGCTTTCAAACGTGGACTGTAACTCAATACAATAACAAGCCTTTAAAATAGAACTTAAAAGAGCCCTTTGCTGGGAGCATGGAAAGTAATTAGAAATACATTTTGAGTCCTTCCTAGATCCCCAGCTCTCCTGGGGTGTGCTTTAGGATGTGTCACTTTTGTCACACGCCTCCTCCTGCCCTCCCCCCACCGGAGCTGCTTGGGAGCTGTAGCCTCATTCTGAAGCCTTTTCAGCTGGAGGCCTCCCCTTGCCTTCCGAGCATTGCTTCCTACCAGGGCTTCTCTTTTCCTATTCCTGTCCTTCCTTCTTCTTTCATTCTGGTTTTTTTTTTTTTTTTTTTTTTTTTTCACTGCCTGAGATGGAGAGATACCTTAGAGGTTACATGCAATCCCAAGGGAGCAGACCTTGGCACTGACACTGGGACATGTTTACTACCTGCAAAGAAGTGCAGATACTACTGAGAAATACACGCCAACCCACTTTGAAGCCTCCACTGCATACACCCGGGTGAGAATGGGGTGGGGTGGCGGTCGGAAGCTCACGACTGCCTGCTAGTCTCTTAAACTACTGTGGAGTAGTGGGTTCAGTTCTGCTTGAGATTCTGACTCCACTCTCCCTCCAAGGTTCACAAGGCATGAAAGCTGTCCTTTTAGGGGCACGGAGGGACATGAAATGCCTCGGGATCAGCCCCAGGTTTATGTCAGAGAAGAAACAAACCATCAGACCAAAAAATGTGAAATACATCCAGGAAGAAGGAATGGGGGAGCAGCTCCAGAAAGGTGAGCGGAACACAGCACAAGGCACTCATCCAATTCCCCCCCCCCCCCATGGCTCTTGTTCTACCCAAAACCTCTGAACTAAGAGGGATACCATGACCCCCTGTTCCTGTAAGATCCCTGTCAATCTTTTCCTGGCCCCAGGAATCTGGGCGAAACCGCGCACTACAGCAACTTACACCTTTGCTCCCAGGTGCCAAATACAGCACTTAACTTGAACTCCTAGCCAAGCAGCCTGTGGGAGCCTTGGTCTGAAAGGCCAATGCAAGAACTCACGGTGATAACTTAGAGCATGGGCCCAGCTTGGGAGCCAGGTGAGTCCAGACATGTTAAGAAATGGTTGATAAATCCTTGAGTACAATATCTAATGTAAACAGTTAATATCGTTGATTAAAAGCTGGAAATGGCCCTCAAGAACAAGTCCAGCGTCATTGCTCTTGGTGAGGAAAATATAGCCCTGAACTGAATTAAAAAGCAGCGTGGAGTGTGTGTGTGTGTGTGTGTGTGTGTGTGTGTGTGTGTGTGTGTGTGTGTGTGTGTGGAGGGGGGCGGTGAGGGTGGGAGTCGGGCTGGGTGACTGGGTGGTGTGAAACAGAATTGTTGGCTGCTTGTATGTTCCCAGAGAGGAACCTCGCCCCCTGCCACAGGCAGCACCCTCCCGCAGACGAGCTTGTAAACATAACACCGTCCTTCCTTTGGTTAGAGCTGTCGGCTTCTGCACAGGATTGCCGGCCAGGAGGGTGGGGGCTGGGTGGGGCCCCAAAGCGCCCGCCCTGGGAATGTGTGTACGTGCCACTCCCAAAACCTGGAGTAGTTCTCAGTTTGTGGAAATAGGCTTGAGCCACCCTGCCAGCTCTATCAGTTTTGAATCGCTGTCCTTGAGGTACTAGTGAGGAACTCCGGGTCCCCTTGCTTCACGAGTAACATGAAGGGTGTCGGAGCTGTACACATCGCCACGTGCTCCAGATGTCGTTTTCTGCACTTGGATTGGGGTTGAATAAACTTTGTTTCTGTTTCCCGCTCCTCACCCCTGAGATCGGATGTCTGCTCTTCCCACCCCGTGCTCCTGGCCTGGCGGGCGCCTGCGTGGTCTGGGACCTCAGCCCCAGCCTAACCGCCTCCTGCACTACCTGTAGCTGGGTCCTGGAAACCAGGGCTGCCCGGTATAATGAGGGCGTTGTGCGCTCTGTTGATTTAATACAAGTGCGCCGTGGACGCGGAAAAATAAATAGAAGCACCGAACATACGACTCTCCGTCGTGAAAAGTCTTTTCGAATAAATAAAAAGAGGCCGAGTTTTCACTGTTGAATGTAAATTCCTTTGAAGTGGAACTAATCATTTCAAGGATAGTTCGCGTTGTCCTAACAACGCGGGTGAATGGCAAGGGCCCTTCTTTTTGTTAAAGATATGTTTTCTTTCTTTCAGTCAAAACTGATGATGATCCCCCTTTCACGCTCTGTCCTCCGGGATCGTAAATCTCCACTCCAGCTCCCCAAATCGAACTTTCCGCAGCCAAACCCCCGCGGGTGACCGCTTCTCAGGCGGGGCCCGGGCGCAGCGCTCCCCGAGGGCTGTTCCCTGCTGCCCTCCCCGGCGGCTCCCCGGAGCCCGCTGGAGCCAGCCTGGGGCCACTGCTTGGCCGTAGGGGGCGCTTCCGCCTGTACCGGGGTGCCATCCCTCCCGCCATTGGGAATGTCGCTGGGCGCGGGGGCTGCACCTCCGAACTAAGCAGGATACCATGACCCCCTGTTCCCCTAAGATCTCTGTCAATCTTTCTCCAGGAATCTGGGCGAAACCGCGCACAAGCGGCTTGCCCTCGCCCGCGTAGCAGCAGCTGGTGCCCACTTGGTGGTGAGACATGGTCATCTTGACACAATCCCGCCCCGCCAAGCCTCTTGAGTCCTAACTTTACTCTCCGACGTCCCCGATTCCCTCTCCAATCCCGAAGACCCTTGCGCCCCCACCCCCACCCCCCGCCCCAGGCCTCCTACACCTCCTCGACGCCCAGGCCCCGCAGCAGGCGTGCGGCAGGACAAAGTTGTTTCCACTTCATCTATTCCGAGGCCCGCAGGAGGAAGAGGAGGCTGCAGGAGCCCCTGCCGTCCTTCTTGGGTGCCAGAAACCCCAAACCCGAGACCAGGGCGGCTAGCGGGGTTCTATGGTGCCAGGGCGAGGTGGGCTGACCTCCATCCTTCTCAGCCGGAGAGAAGGAGTTAGGGGACAACTAATGTGGCCAGCCCTCTGGGCAGCGGCCAGCGTGGGCCTGGGCGGGACGGGCCCCACGCAAGCATGGGAGAGGAGCTTCTTGAAAGAAGCCAGCTGAGCCTCGGCGCTCAGCTCCGAGCCCGGACGCGGTGGCATTTACTGCGGGCCGGCCCCAGCTGGCTACCCCGGCTTTGTCTGCGCTCTAGGCCTAACACAGAGTACTGCCCAGTCGGAAACGCCCCAGGCGAGAGCCGGGAGAGCAGTCGACTTCCTTGACTCGGGTCTCCGGGTCTCCGGGTCTCGCCCTTCCCGGGAGCGACGCGGCAGCGCCGGGACTCCGAGCGCGGCATTTGTGTGCACCGAGAGTGAGACCCAGCCCAGTGCGACGGGCGGTCTCTTAAAGGTACCCAGTGGTGCAGCCTCCCCGAGTGGGTGCGGGAGAGATGGGAGGGCCATTCCTCGCCACTCCAGCCCCACCCCACTCCCTGCGGCTTCCGAGGTTGGTTCAGAATCATCTATGGCCACTCTGTGACCTGTAAACTCTTTGGGACCCAAATTTGTGACACCCCAACCCCATCTTGGAGAAAGTTCGTCAGCTGGGTAACGGAGGAACTTCGAGCCGGTCCTTAGCTTACCTCCGGCTCTGAGTTCCGTGTTTTAACAAAACGAAACAAAAATTCCAAAGCGAAGACGCAGACCGGGAGCCGCCAACTCGCAGATACAGGCTGGGCTCCGTGGCCGGTCAACTCTGCCTCCTGTGCCCCTAGACTAAGGTGGCCTTGGGGCAAACTGAGAAAGGTCTTGCGCAAGGAGCCTTCCCCCTTCTCCCGGAAGAGCAGCGCTTGGCTGATGGCAGAAGGTGGCCTGGGCATTGTGGGCACTGTGCTGCCAAATGTCTTTCTGGCCTTAGTGTCCCCATCTGTTAAAGGGGGAACAGTAGTAACGTCCCACTCACTTGGCTAAAGGGAGCTAGGGTTTGCAAAATACATGGTAGAGCACACAGTAGGTGTTCAGAAAAATTCTTACTCCTTGTCCTCACCCCGCTTGCCTGGGCCACTTATCTCACAGCTGTGCTTGGTCAAAACACTCCTGAGCGCTAAAGGTGGCTCCGTTGTCCCAGGTTTTACTGGTCCGGTGGGCTCGGCCCCTCACCCCAGGATCTAGGGCCGGGGGTCCTTGGGGTCCGGTGGCCAGGACTCCAGGGGCCGTGGGGAAAGCCGCCGAGAACCCCTCTCTTCTAGTCTCAGACCTCGGGTCTGGATAAGAGTTGAGGCAGTTAGGTAGTACGCGGGAACTGGGGAAGCGAGACCCGGCGGCCGCGCCCTGTGCAACCGGCTTTAGGGCTCAGGTCTGTCACTGAACTGGCGCGCGTCGGGCTGCCGGGGCGGTGGCACAGCTGCCCGTTAGGTGGGGCTGGAAGCTAGCGGCCCGCGGAGGGAGGCGCTCCCCGGGCCGCTCCTTCCCGCCACCGCGCTTGCCGCGGAGGTGACATCTGTGCTCCCCCTCCTCGCTCCCCACCCTGCAGGCCACCTCTCCCTTTTTAAAGAAAAGAAAAGAAAAAGAAAAAAAAAAACAACGAAAACCAACCTTCCTTTGCCTTCACAATGGACGCACCGGGGGGCCTTTCACTTGGCCAATCTTAGGAGTTTCATATGAACTTCATTAAATCAATTACTCGGTGAACACATCACAATTTATTTGCAATTAGTATCAAAATGTCTTACTTTTCTTAATAGGTCGGAGCAGATGTAGCTACAGAAGGGAAAACGCGTTTTCGTGAAATCTATCTCTTGCAACATATTAAATCTTGTAGTCAGAAGAGAAGGAGAAATTCAAAGGCAGTTTAGAGCAGGAGTGAAAAACCACGCTGGAGACAAATGCGATCCGTGCAGGTGTTCGAGCAGCTTGGGTTATAATTGTATCTAGCGAAAAGGTTGCCTTTATTATCCGTAATGATTGAACAAAAGTCACCATAATTAAACGTCTGGTTTTCTCCGATGACTGAGAAGTGCGTGTCTGTGAAAGGCACCGGGTACAGGGAGGGACTTCAAAATGGTTAACAAGATGCCCCATTCTGTGAATAGTGGCTTTGTCTTAATGGGGAGAAGAAGAAACACACACACACACACACACACACACACACACACACACAGAGAGAGAAAGAGAGAGAGAGAGAGAGAGAGAGAGAGAGAGAGAGAGAGAGAACAGTTACCTAATTTTTACTGCCCTAAACCAGAGATTTATTGATTGCAACAACAGTTTTATTGTGTGTGGGGGGGGGCGGTGCTGCAGATTTGTGGGAACTGATTTACTTTCCTTTGGATGTAGAATCATATGCAACAGTTTTCTCTTGGAAGGCTGGACCTCAGCTCCTGTTAATACCATTAGTAACACAGGATCGAATTTCAAATGAAGCCTGGTGACAATTACAGACGGAAACAGATGCCCTTGGAAATTCAGGTCAAGTGTCCAAGATTCTGGTTTCATGGTCAAGGTTGTCTTGGTGTAGCCTTGAGATGTTCATAAATCTGTCCTCCTCCCTGAGCTGGAGATGAGCCTTCTAGGGGCTGAATTCCAGGTACAGGGGGGTAGAAAATTTATTTAAGGGTTCTCAGGTCACCGAAAAAAAAAAAAGAAGACATACCGAAGTGTTGTAAAAACTGAGCAAGTGAGATGGGCTGCCCTGGATGTCTGTGGTGGGGGTGGGGAGCCAGGGACTCCTGAGGCCGCCTCGGGGAAGACCTGCGAGTGCCCAAGCTGCTTCCCATCTAACCTGCAGCAGGCAGACAAGGATACTGTCTCTTAGTCTCCTAGCCCCTTTTTAACCCATCCACGAAATGGGCCTCACGGCCCAGCCCACCGGCCTTCTGTTACGTGTGGTGCCTTTCACGGGAAGGTGTCACAAGAAAGCGCAACTGCCCCTTTGCGTTTTGCTCGTTTGCCCTCCTTCGGGAACCTTCCTCCCACTGTGGCTAAGGCAGCACCCACGTCTTCCTTCAGGATAGAAAAACATGCTGTCTCTTCACCGGGCTCGCTGTCCCCACCGTGGCGTCTTTCGGCATGATGGCTTTGGGGTTTACATCCCTCTGGTGGGTGGTTTCCACTTGACAACTCTTTTAAAGACGCAGAACTATATTTTATTTACTGCCTACTATAAATTATTTACTAGCAGGCTGAGGTAATTCCATTAAAACCGCATGGTTTGTTTATACTAAATAGTTATCTAGGGGCTCCTTGCTTGCCGTAGAGTTGTGAGACTCTGGGGAGGCAGCGGAGGTCCACACGGGCAAGATGCCCGCGGAAAGAAACCGGTCCTTGGAAACGAAACGGCCTATTTATCTTGGTGATTCATTAAAAACCAAA
The DNA here is from genome assembly GCA_004027205.1 of Ctenodactylus gundi. NCBI lineage: Eukaryota > Metazoa > Chordata > Mammalia > Rodentia > Ctenodactylidae > Ctenodactylus > Ctenodactylus gundi. The sequence continues at coordinate 150,715 of PVKB01001319.1, forward strand.
TGCAACCCATTAATCATTTTTCTTTGGTGTGAGTTGTCATTAATAATCCTCCTCACCCCCGCCCCTACCTATCATCCCAACCCCTGGTGTGGACCGGCTCACACTTGGTAGTAAGATGACTTCTTTCAAGGAACTAATTCCATTGGTGATGGTGGCATCAGTTAGATTTGGGAGAGGAGGGAGGATTTCCCTGGGATGAACGGTGGAGGAGGGGAGAGGCAAACACGCTGGGGAAGAAAGCACTGGAACTTTCTCTGGTCCCCTCCCCCAACACGTTTCCAGGCAGCAAGGAGCGTGTACAAAAAAAGTAGCCGGAGGGACCGCACCAAGCTTCATAGTGTGTGTGGTGTGTGTGTGTGTGTGTGTGTGTGTGTGTGTGTGTGTGTGTGTGTGTATTCTGTGATCACAACTGACTTGCTCAACAAGGTAGTAGCATCAGCAGGCTTAGTCACCTTTTTCTACTTCTCTCTGTGTGTGATGTGTATATAAAACAATTGATTTGAATCTTTCAACATAGGGACGTCTCTGGAAACATCAAACAACCCGGGAGGAGTTAGGTAGGCCTTTTGGGGAGGTGGAACAGAGTTGGACAACCTAATCATAATTGAAATTTTAATCTGAACTCCCTGCTTGAGTTTTGTTGGCCTTGACAGAGGTGAGGATCTTAGCCATTTCTGTGAAGTCTTTTTAAAAGGGGCTTTGGAGGAATGTAGCAATGGTGTGTTAGTTTCCCACCTGGTTTTGCAAATGGAGATTTCAAAATGGTGATTTAACATGGTAACACAGGGAGAGATAAACAAGGCACCTGGACAAAAAGCCAGGTGTCTGAAGGAACTTGGAACTGATCTACAATGAATAGAATGCTCACTTATTTCATGGTTTGGTTTCACTTTTTTATTTCTGTTGAAATAGTTCAACATGCAAAAAAAAAAAAAAAGTCCTGCAGATCTCTTGAGGGAAAGACCCTCTACTGTTCATTACAGAGCTGAAAACTGGAATTGACTCATTCAGGACTCACCTTCATTTCCAGTAGTTAGGTTCACTAATAATTTAAAACCCAATGACACATTTTCAACATTCTTAGGTTATATTTCTTGGTAATTTGGTTACCTTTATTAGCTTAAATTCTGCTGTATCAGAAAGGGAGGAGAAACATGTAATGTGTTTTGAACACTTTTAGTATGCAAACATGCATGGGACACTTTGAGAGCGTGGGCACGCAGGATAACCCTACGAACACAAGTTGAATGTGCGTTGTCTAATCACATATTTCCAAAGCGCCATTCACAGAGCTTTGTAATAAACAAAATCGAAGTACAATTTGCATAACAAAAGTAAAATTCTAAAAGCACATTCTAAAATGAGCAATTCAGTGGAATTTAGCACATTTACAATATTGTACAGCTGCCACCACTATCTAGTTACAAAACATGTTTACCCAAAACAAAACCTTGTACCCAATAACTCTGTAGCCTCACTGAATCCTACATGCAGCCTCAGGCAAATATTTCTTTCTTTTGGTGCATTCATTTCTTAAAACAAGTGTTTTCCTCAAGGACAGAATTTTCTGTCTTCCTAAAATCTACTTCATGACATTCTTTTTCACACATCCAGCTATAGATACAAAGAGAGGGGGGATAAACGACATAATCTCCTTATTTGTATTTGTTCTAGAAGCCAATAGGTTTCCAGATGGGTATTTCCAACACGAGTCTTCTAAATGAGTGGGAGATCCCTGGACAACACTTACACACACTTTGCTGGTCCTTGTGGGAGGGACATGAGTTTGAGGCAACAGTTAATCTTGCTGTCACCAATAGAAAGTGGATTAGAGTGGCTTTTTCTCTTTTCAAATGTAATTCATAAAGTTTAACAAAGCAATAGTTTGTCAACCTTTTGGAAAAAAAGAATGCTAGGATGAGTTGGTGCAAATCATTTGTTTCTGGTTATCAAAACTGTGCCCTGAATTCACGAGTATGGAAAAATGTGAATAGCTCACAATTGCCAGTGTCACATCTTCTTGCTCTTGTGTGTGCTGACGCATTCATTTATTTTACACAGGCACCAGAAAGAAATATGACGGGCTTAAGACTTTGAATCCAAACTGAAGCCACCATTCATGGAACTGGGACCACAGTGGCCCGCAACAAGAGGTCAGGATTGGCCTAAAGTCCTGAGCTCAGGCAGATTTTTGAACCCTGTTGCCCCTCCCTGAGAATGTGGAATCAAAGCAGCAAAGAAAGTAATGGTGGGTAAAATCATGGGTGGTCAGGCCTGTAGTTCAACATTGGCCTTCATTCTGTTTATAGAATGAACATTTGCAGAGGAACTACCTGACTTTGACTCTCATTAACATACTACAAAAGCTACACATTGCTTTCAGTTTTTGGAGTGCTTCATCACAGCAGGAAAGATAAAGTGGTGCCCCGAACTGCTCCATCCCTTCTGACATATATTCCAATGAAACGTATTTCCTGTTTTTGTCTTAAATGTTCTTTTCTATAGCAGGGCTTTTTGACCTTTTCACTAGTGACATTTTGGACTGCAGAGTTCTTTGTTGTAGGAAACTGGTCTTGTACTTTCTGGCGTGTTTAACAGCATTCTTGGCCTCTCTACTAGTCACTAGACAAGAATATCAGCTCCCCATTGGGTAGTGACAATGAAAAAGGTCTCCAGGAATTGCAAAACGTCTTCAGAGGGCCAAAATTCCCCTGGGTTGAGAATCACAGTACTGTAGTGCTTTGTCTGATTTTGTGACAAACTGTTTTTTTTTTTTTTTTTCTGATGCTAGTGATGGAACTCAGGGCCTCACACACGTGAGGCAAGTGTTCCACCACTGAACTACATTCTCAGCTCGTACTCTTATTATTTTTTTGTTGAACTTTGTCTTACAGTCAGAAGAGATCTTAGAGATTCTTTGGTCATCAAATACAGAAGTTGGTAAGACTATACAAATAGTTGGTAAGAATAATGCAAATCCTGTGTACTAGTCTGTGCCTTCAAGAAAGTCATTGAACTTTTCTGGGTGTCAATTTTCTCCTCTTTAAAAAGATCCTCAAAGGATCCATGTGATTTGGGGCTGGGATGTAGTTCAGTGGTAGAGTACTTGCTTAGCATACATGAGGCCCTAGCTTCGATCCTCAACACAAAGATAAAAGTGACATTTGAATGCAATAATGTGCTCTCAGAGCTTGGCCCACTCCTTGGCCCACAGTAGGCCAGGAGTAAACACACCCTGTACTTGACTATCGGGTGCTTACTATGTGAAGTTCTATTTCTTTTCTTTTTAAATTTTCTTTCTTTTTTGCGGTATTGGGGATTGGATTACACCCCAGCTCATTCTTAAAAGTTTTATTTTGAAGGGATAGGTTCTTAATAAATCGCTAAATTGCCCAGGCTGAGCTTGATCTTGTGATCCTCTTGTCTCAGCCTCCCAGAGTGCTGGAATACAGGCCTGTGCCACCAGGCCCTGCCAAAGCCCAACTTTTGATTGCAGAATGCTTGTTCCACAGTTGTGACAAATGGCGTGGTATAGGCTCAGCCTTCATTACTATGACAATCACCCACTATGTGTGGCAGCTCTCTTTAGAGGTGCCAGTGAGCTGTGGCTGTGTCCTCCAGCCCCGGCTCTTCCCCTCCCTGCTGGAGTTCTCACCTTTGGATCCCCGGTGCCACTGTCATGCTTCCTCTTCCAGTCCCCCGGTCTTAGACCAGGTTAGGTATGAAAACCCCTTTCTGTGTTTGCTTTTAGCACAGCTGGGAGACCTGACATTTTCCAAGAGAACTTTACTAATCACTAGGGGAAATAAAAAGGAAACAATTATAGACTAAACAAGCAGCATAAAAATAGATTTCTAAAACAGAGGTTTCTGATCTTTTAATCCTAGTAAAGGTTGCCAGGGCACTACCGGGCTTTAATTCCCCTTCAAACTTTTTTTCAATATAGTTCCTAGGGTGACAGGTGCAGTTAGGAATTTAACACATTTTGATGAGTGCCATGAAGGCAGCAAAATCAGGTATTGTACCGAAGTTGACTGGGTCGGGGTGGGAGAGGTAATGGGCACTTTTCTGAAAAATTGTTATTTGTGCTTTGTTCTTAAAGACGACAAGATGCTTACTGCATGAAGATACCCTTTGGGGCAAATGCTTCAGGGCGAGACTGAGGTGGGCATTATAATAACTGTTCACTATATTCCAAGTACTATTTAAAGAACTTTTCACATAAAACTCAATTCTCTCAATAAGTAAGTTGGTACTTACGAGCTAGGTACTATTATGATTCCATTTTATAGATAGGGAAAATTGAGGAACAGAAATCTTAAGCTAGTTACGTCACAGATTTGCTAAGTGGTTGAGTTCTGGGCACTCAGACTCCACAACCGAGAAGGTAGTAGCCACACAACATTGCTTGGAGTAAGGTGTGACCAAGAGGATGTTGGCTTGGAGTGGCATGATCTGGTTTATAGTTTCACAATGCCATTTTGGCTTCTCTTTTAGAATAGATCGTAGGGATGAAGAGCAAAGTCAGAAAGACCAATTCTTGCCATTGCGGCTGTCCTGTTGACAGAGGGGAGGAAGTGGGTGCAGACCGTAAAATATAGGTCTGACTCTGGAACCCGTAAACTTTCTTTCCTTTATGCCATCCTGTCCGTACATGAGAAATGTAATTACCTACAAGAGTCACCCTCAGATGCTTAGGGGGTGACCTGAACACTGTCGCAGGGGTGTTAAACATTGCTGTTTTTTTAATGCAAACTATTTCTGAACTAGGTGTTTGCTAAAATTGAACACTGGGACCAAGAGGGTAGAATGTAGCATTCTGAGCACCCTGGGAGGAAGGTGCTGGGATTGATCCTGGGAAAGAAACAAGATTCAGGGGCTTGGAGAGCACCTACAGCTCAGTAAAGCAAGATGGCTCCTGGAGTCCACATGGGTAAAGAAGCCATGAAAGCCATGAAGCTAAGTTCCAGAATCTAGTCGTCCAAATCCAAACCTGTGAGTCTTGTTCAGTTTGTTCCTCTTTTTTCACCTAACCATCCTCATCCGGTTGGTCAGAAGGTCGTATCTACTCTCCTTCCAACATAGTCACCAAATCCCTCTGTTTCTTTCCATTTTCATTTCCTAGCCATCCCTGATTAACTGAATGACCTAAGGCAAGATACTGACCTCCTTGAAACATCGGCTTCTTCCTCTTCTGTAGAATGGGCATAATCATTTTTAGTGAAAAGGTATACTCAAAGTGCTAATTAAGTTCCCAGCAAATCACATGTATTGAAATTGATCGTTATTAATACTATTACTTTTAATCTATTAATTATCATTTTTGCCTCTAAGCATGATAATAAATGTTCTTCCTCTTTCTCAAGGAAACATTTAACATATTGAAGAAGAATATCCACCTTTCTAAATCTACCTTCCTGAAAAATGTCTAATTCTTTAAATTGTTCCAGATCTTTCTACATCTTTAGCTTTGTGTGTGTGTGTGTGTGTGTTAGTGGCAATTGAACCCAGGGCCTGATGCATGCTAAGCAAATGCTCTATCTCTGAGTTACATTCTCAGCCCACCCTTAGCTTTTTAGAAAACTTTCCTTGCCCATTTTGCTGTTGACTCAGACCTTGAGGTAACAGTATCAGTTGAACCATTTTGAAAAGGTTATTAGATCTACCTGCTACAAAATAACCCATTTTAATTCAGTAGTTAGGTATGATAGAGGACACCTAAAGAGCTTACTTTGGGAGTAGAAGATCTAAATCTTCTTGAGCCTCATGGATGTGCCAAAGAAAGTCAGTTAAGCTCTCTGGTGTGGTTTTCTCATCTGTAAAATGAGGTTCTACTACTGTCAACATCATAGGAATATTATGAATTAAGATGAGTTAATGCCAGTGACAATGTTTGGTGAACTGAGAAAGAGCTACACAAATAGTTTTGGTCCTTTCAATTGGTAAACATGATATAGAATGTTATTTTAAATTGCACGTGAAAAATATGGCCTAAAATGCAATTCAAATGTTTAACAGTTTCTAAATTCTAAATTTCAGTCTTAAGTAACTGAAAGAAAAACTGTAAATTTTATTTCCAGTGTTTACTACCTAGCCTAAAATTCAGTCTTTCCGTGCAGGGTAGAAGGGAAATGTCATCCTCAATTCTACGTTTGTAAATTGAATTCTTTTCTATAAAATAGAAAGCAATACAAAGAACATGGAATGCTTTTGTGCTAGGCACTGTGATAGATACAAGATTTTTTTGGTCAAAATGAATATGTATCAATGATTAAAAGACATTGTAATTAATATACATTGTGCCTATTAATCTAATTTATTCATAGGATTGTAACAAAATATAAATTGTTTTATTTAAAATTATATCAATTTTGTATATGAATATTTAAAAAGATGTGCTCCAATTACACTTTTCTCAAGTTGGTTTAAAACTGACAGCTGAAAATTCTGACAGGCTCTTTTATCAAGATCTTGAAGTCTTAGAAATGCTTATAGATTGACTTTATCAGAATTGAAAGATGCCTTTTCTCCTTTCTTCCAAAAGAAAAAAGCCTCTACACTCTTTGGATTGTTGAAGTAGCAACAAAAGAATTTCTCTGTGTTAACAGTGCCAGGGATGGAACTCGCCTGGCAGATGCCAGACAAGTGCTCCGCTGAGTTACACTCCTACCCAACTCTTGTCTATAGTTTTGTGAAAAAACCTGTTTGATATAATATTTCTATAAAACACACAAGGCAAAGTATTAATAACTACTGGATCTCAATAAGACTATATTTAAAAATTGTGCTTGTAGTTCAAAAATTTTCAAAACGAAAAACTCAGGGAATACACAGAAATTAGAGTTTTAACAAGGCGTAAACATGTCAGTGAATATTCAAATAATTTAAAAATCACATATGATAAAAATGATCTGACAAAATAAAGTTTAAATCTACACTGAAAAGTATGTATTCAAAGTGAAACTAACTAATATAAAGTGCACTTTAGTTGTGATTAAATTATAGTCTTGATTGCTTTTGAAAATATCTAAGAAGCTTTGGCGTCTGTAGCCCGGTCTTCCACAGGTATTTATTGAACATCTCCACCATGACTAGTAATCGTCTAGATGCCCTGTGAGATACAAGCATCTGTAAGATACGGCCTGTGCCCTCGAGGAATTTACAAGCTAGAGGAGGTATCAGATTCTTCAAAAAGCTTTGACTGTGTAAACAGAAACCATAGCTTATTAAAGAAAGCAGGTAAATTTACTCCAGAAGCCCGGTTTGCAATATTACCACCTCTGATTCTACAGTTGAGTTGTTTTTCTATAGCACAGACAATTCCCATCTTCTTTCTCCTTTTGTCTCTGTTTCCTTTTATTCTTCTTCCTTCTTCTTCCTTGTTCACAGTATCACATTTTCATTCATATACTTAAAATGCTTGGGAACAATTTCCAATTCCTAATATTATTTATTGCCTTTGTGATCTTAAATGGTAGAATGTACAGAAACACCAACTATAATTGCCCTATGACCATTAAAAATTCCTAAATAAAACCGTAAATAATATTGTTTGCATTATTAATGCTTTTTCACAGAATAATTTTAGATATATTGATCCAATAATACATTCAGGTATATTTTAAGATCTCCTACTAAAGAAATTTCTACAAGAAAGGAATACATTTTTGGTGTGGTCCTTGAGATTGAATCTGGGGGCACTCAACTACTGTGCTAGTTTCATTGTACTTGTTAGTTTTGATTTTGAATCAGGGTCTTGCTAAGTTGCTGGATTGCATTCACATTTATGACCTCTAGCCTCAGCCTCCTAAACAGCTGGAATTATAGGTGTGTGCCATCACATCTGGCTAAGAATAATTTCTTTGTTGTCTTTACTCTTCACTCAAATTTGCCCCCATCTCCACTATGTTATGAAGAGGACATCATACGTTAAAGTCTGAAGAAACATGGGTTGAGTAGCTTGACTTTCACACATATGCAATAATTATCACACACTATCTTCTCTTTCCCCACCTGCCTATTGTACTGGAGATTCTGTGAAAGGACAACCTGGTCTAGTAGCTGCTCTCTGGTGGTGGCTCGAGCTGTAGAGCGACACCGACCATGTTAGGCAAGCATGGTCTGGGAACAACAGCAACACGAGAGCGGAGGAGAGGCTTAGGCCCACTTCATGGGCTTCAATACTGAGGAATGGTTTTTAACCGACGCAGAAATGAGAAGAGAAAGATGACGTGAACAGCGTGCTTACCACACCTCGTCATGCGCCTTGGATCTCTCTCCTTTGATTAATCTGCTGCATAGCATTCCCTAATGTTAATGGCTCATAATTTATTTAACCTTTCTCCCAATGAATAGATATTTAGGTTCCAATATTTATAATTATTTCTGATATCTCATATAACTCCACATCATATTTTTACTAAGATCATTCTTTTTTGTTTATTTTGTTATTTTCGGTTTGTTTTTGAGGCCGAGTCTCACTCTATAGTCCAGGCTTGTCTCTGAACTCACTACAGAGCCCAGGCAGGCCTCAAACACACAGCAATACTCCTGCTTCAGACTCATGAGTGTTGGGATTTCAGGCGTGTGCCACCGCACCTGGCTTACATGGTACTGAGAGATTTGAGAGGTTTTCCAGTTAATTTTCTGTTATATATTTTCCATTTTAATCTCACGGAGTCAGAACAGACTTTGAGTGACTTGACTCCTTTTAAATTTATTGATGCTTATTTATAGCCTGGAATGTGCTCTACCTTAGAAGATGTTTCATGAGAATGTGAAAAGAATATGCATTCTGCGGCTGTTCAGTGAAGTATAGTAGAACTGCCAGCTAGGTTAAGGTAAGTGATAATTTTGTTCTAATCTAGTATAACAGTCTTGATTTTCTATGTGCTTGCCATATCAAAGGTTGAAGGAGGGTTATTAAAATCTCTGACCAGAATTGTAGATCTCTCTATTATTCCTTGAAGATCTAGCCTTCTCCGACTTCCACCTCCACTCCTGAAACCTGACTTGACCGTTCATATAGACTTGACCAATTTATACAGAGTTCATATAGCTTGTTGGTTCTGGGAGATGCTCATGTTGAGAATCTTTGGGAGAGGGAATCTTTTTCTTTACACTACTATATCTTTTATCCGTGAATACAGTGTAGTGCTCCATTTCTTTAGATCTTTGATTTATGCTTTTCTAATTGTATTATTATTGCCTATGGACACTGTGCAAAGGAAATCCACTCCCCCAGTACATACTGAGTGACCATTATGCCTCAGGCACTGTCATAGGCTCCTAGGATATACTGATAAGTAACTAAAAGCAGACGTGGTCAAAGTCCTCCTGGAGCACTGTGCTTGCAGGTGCAGTGAACAGGCACAGAGACAGATGCTAATAAAAATAAGCGTAGAATCATTTCAAAAGATGAAATATGCTCTGAAGACAACAAATCGGGATGAATAGAGAGTGACAGAGCAGATTTCATTACACTGAGTGGTCATCCAGGAGAGCCTCTTGGGTGTGGTAGCATTTGAGCAGAGGCACAGATGACAAGAGGCCAGTCACGGGAAATCCTAGGCAAAGAACAGTGCAGGCAGGGGGTGCAACACGTGCCTTTGTTGAGGAGCAACGACAATGACAGTACTTCTGATAAAAATACCTGATGTCTGTTGGCTGTGCCATCTGGTCACGTGACATACTGTCTTAGGCACTTACTATCATGATTAATATGCATGGGAACTGTGAGATATAGGCTGTTAGTAGATCCATTTTATGATGAGAAAATTGAGGCAGAGAGAACTGAACAAGTTGCTCAAAGTCATACAGTTGGGAAATAGCATGGCGAAGCTTTGTGGTGGGCCTCTCTTAACTATTAGGTAATGAGACTTTTCTTAAAGTACTTTTTGCCTGCTAAGTAGGATGGCCCTTTGGCTGTATTTGGGATT